>CM060640.1:992500-1032500 GCA_030578275.1 Meda fulgida
ATTTCAAAACACTGCTTCATGAAGCTTTTACAAATCTTTTGTTCCGAATCAATGGTCCGGAGCGTGTATCGAACTGCCAGAGTCACGTGATCTCCGTAAACGAGGCTTCATTACGTCATTACTGTGTCGAAACACTTCGATATTTCACTGGTTCACCACAGATGATCTCTGTCAACCCATGATCAAGAGGAGTCTCTGAGAACCAATGAACAAGTGTCTGTGGCTTTACCTGATCTCTGATCAGTTGTATACATTTGTAGACATTTTAATTAGACATCAGTATAATTCAAATGAGCTAGTTAGTCTTATTGGCCTGTTTAGCTGAGCCATTCATAGAACAAACTAAAAAACCCTGACCATTGATAAAATAACACATTTACACATGAAAATCTTATTAGATAATTGCATTTGAAAGATTTTACTTTCAGTAAAAAATTTGCAATAGATTTGTAAAAGGTGTTATTTTGCATGTTTGGCCAGTTTTTTTGTTGCATTTACACTGTTCTGACCAGTAGGGGTCACCGTGGAGACGGTGTCGGATTGTTTCGAAGCCTCAGCACAATACGGCACATTTGATTCAACTGTTTCAGTGTTTCACAAAGCCTCGATCTGCCCACCACTAGAATGACCTGGTGTCACGTGTTCACGTGTGTAAAAACACACACACAAAACAAAATCAGGCGAAAAGTTTATTTTGTGTTTGTTTCGGGAGTTTAAAACAGTTTGCCAAAGTTAACTTTCTGGAAAAATTCAGACAGGCTGGAAAACGTCTCGGGTTATGACTATAACCCTTGTTCCCTGAGAAGGGAACGAGACACTGCGTCGAGAATCGACACTTTGGGGACGCTCCCTTAGGGACGCCGGCACTATAAAAGGGACGCCGGCACACACACACATTAGCCTAGCGATGAAGCAAGACGCTCTCAGGCCTCGAGGGGCGTGGCAGAACGACGCAGTGTCTCGTTCCCTTCTCAGGGAACAAGGGTTATAGTCATAATCCGAGACGTTCCCTTTCGAGGGAACTCAACACTGCGTCGAGAATCGACACTTTGGGGAACGAATGCCCACTAGGCCACGCACCGAAAACAGGCCTGCCCTAGAGTGAAACTGAACTCAGGCACTAGCTAGGACGAGAGCACTTGTGCGCCGGGCGTACTAGGGAGGTGCAGACTATAGAATCTAATGAAAGTGTGAGGAGAGGCCCAACCAGCCGCCTCACAGATCATGAATGGGGACTCCTACATGAAGGGCCCTAGAGGATGCTATACCTCTAGTAGAGTGAGCCCTAACAGCCAAGGGTGAAGGTAAATCACGCACCCTATAGGCCAAAGTAATAGCCTGGACTATCCAGTTGCTAATAGTTTGTTTGGAAGCAGGTAATCCCTTTCTAGATGACCCAAAGCACACTAGAAGTTGGTCCGACCTCCTCCAGGAAGAGGACCTCTCAAGGTAAACTCTCAAAGCTCTGACAGGACAGAGCAAATGGAGCCTTTCCTCTTCCGCCGACACATGCGGTGGAGGGTGAAAAGCCTGAAGAACTGTAGACTGTGCCACATTAGATGGCACCTTAGGCACATAACCAGGCCT
This sequence comes from Meda fulgida, assembly GCA_030578275.1. Lineage (NCBI taxonomy): Eukaryota > Metazoa > Chordata > Actinopteri > Cypriniformes > Leuciscidae > Meda > Meda fulgida. Next base: position 994,088 of record CM060640.1, read on the forward strand.
AGGATGTAAAATAGCCTTTACTCCGCCAGGGGCAAACTCCAAGCAAGCCGGTGTTACTGCCAGGGCTTGGAGATCTCCCACTCTTTTTATAGAGGTAATAGCTAACAGAAAAGCCATTTTAAAAGTCAAGTCCTTCGGTGAAGCCGACTGAAGTGGTTCGAAGGGGGCCAGGGATAACCCTTCGAGAACCACTGCCAAATCCCAGGAAGGAACCCTGGATCTGGTTGTCGGTCTCATCCTCCACGTACCACGGAGAAACCGTATGACCAGTTGGTGCCTCCCCAAAGGCCCATCAATTAAAGGCGCATGGAAAGCCGCAATGGCAGCCACGTATACTTTTAAAGTGGATGGGGAGAGACCTGCAGAAAAGCGGTCTTGAAGAAATTCCAGAACTGAAGCCACCTGGCAGTTGACTGGATCTACATTATGTTCTCTACACCAATTAGAGAACACATTCCACTTAAGGCCATACAATCTCCTGGTAGATGGAGCCCTAGAGCTAAGTATGGTTTCAACTACTCCTGCCGCCAGTCCAGCATCTAAGTACTGAGCCCCCTCAGGGGCCAGACCCACAGATTCCACATTTCCGGACGGGGGTGGAATATTGTGCCCTCTGCTTGAGACAACAGATCCCTCCTCAGAGGAATCTGCCATGGCTGGTCTATCAGGAGTGACACTAAGTCTGAGAACCATACTCGGGCCGGCCAGAACGGGGCTATCAGGAGAAGACTGATGCCCTCCTGGCGAACTCTCTCCAGGACTCCCGGGAGCAGAGCGATCGGGGGAAAAGCGTACAGACGAAGCCTCGGCCAAGCCTGTACCATGGCGTCCAACCCCAGTGGGGCTGGATTTTTAGAAAACCATAGTGGACAGTGGGACGTCTCTCGAGACGCAAATAGATTCACTTCCATTTGTCCGAATCTCTGCCATATTAACTTCACCGCTTCCGGATGAAGTCTCCATTCCCCGGGCCTCAGCCCCTGCCTCGACAGGATGTCTGCTCCCTGATTCTGAACCCCTGGGATATATATTGCTCTGATGGACAAAATTTTCCCTTGGGACCATAAAATTATCTGATGCGCCAGTCTGCACAGAGGGCGCGATCTGAGTCCCCCCTGTCGGTTCAGATAAGCTACCACTGATGTATTGTCCGAACGTATCAAGACATGGTAACCTTTGATGTCCGGAAGGAAGCTCCTCAGAGCCCTGAAAACAGCCAACATCTCTAGGCAATTTATATGCCAAGAAAGATGATGGTCCTGCCATAGACCCCTGGCAAAGCGGCCGTCCATGACCGCGCCCCAGCCAGTAAGGGAGGCGTCTGTCGAAACGGTTTTCCGGCGACATGACGCTCCCAACACTGGACCTTGGGACAGAAACCAAGGTTCCTTCCATATTACTAGAGCACGAAGGCATCTGCGCGTTACTCTGATCATACGAAACGGATTTCCCTTGGGGGAAAACCCCTTGGTTTTCAACCACCACTGAAGGGGCCTCATGTGGAGAAGGCCCAAAGGTATTATGTTTGATGACGCTGCCATGAGGCCCAGCAGTCTTTGAAATTGCTTTACAGTGATAGCCTGGCCTAGCCTTATTCCAGAGACCATGGCTAGGATAGACTCGATGCGTGCGGGAGACATCTGTGCCCGCATCGTAACGGAATCCCACACCACCCCCAGAAAAATAATTTTCGGAACTGGTTCTAGCACACTCTTTTTCACGTTGAGTCTCAACCCTAAATCCTGAATATGAGCAAGGACGACATCTCGATGCCGAACTGCCATCTCCCGAGACTGAGCCAATATGAGCCAGTCGTCGATGTAGTTTAGTATACGTATGCCCTGGAGTCTCAATGGAGCCAGGGCTGCATCCATACACTTTGTGAATGTTCGGGGAGAAAGTGCTAGGCCGAACGGAAGAACCCGATATTGGTATGCTTTGCCCCCAAAAGCAAACCTTAGGAACCTCCTGTGACATGGAAGGATGGAGACATGAAAATAGGCGTCTTTTAGGTCTATTGTGACAAACCAGTCCTCGGACCTGATTTGATTCACTATAATGGGAATGGTGAGCATCTTGAATCTGAACCTCCTCAGAGCGAGATTCAGATGCCTTAAGTCTAAAATCGGCCTCAGCCCTCCATCCTTCTTTGGAACTATAAAGTAACGGCTGTAAAACCCCGACTCTCTGTCTGGTAGGGGAACGATCTCTATGGCCCCTTTGACCAGGAGAGTCTGTACTTCTTGTTCCATAACCCGAGCCTGTTCTGGAACCACTGTAGTCGGCACCACCCCTGCAAACTTGGGGGGTCTGTGACCGAACTGCAGTCTGTAACCATCTTTTATTATATTCAGGACCCATATAGATATATTTGGAAGATTTTGCCAATTTCCCAGAAATTCTACTAATGGAACCAGCCTCTCGAGGCTGGTTTCGGATATCTCTTGAGCACTGTTCTTGACTTCCTGAAGCGGTAGAACGGCAGGAACTAGATGAGAAATCTTTTGTGACCATAGTGGTTGCTCTTTTTTAAAAAATTCTTGTGGCGGACACCCTAGTGGGTGTTCGCTGGAAATTGATGTGGCCCGAAGCATCAGGGATGGCGGGATAACACCTTTTTCCAGAGGGCTCCGCTGTGAAAACAACCTCGGTTGCCTCACAGCGGGAGGGACAGCCCTCTGAGGTCCTACCACTTCGGTTAGGACCTCTTCCCCGCTCTCTTAGCCTGAATGACGGCCCTCAGGTCGCCTTTCTGGCCGGCGGGTTTCGGCTGAGAGCGTTTCCTCTGTTGCCAAGCTCCCGAGGGAGGGGCTCTAGAGGCAACGCTCTCTTTTTGCTCTTGCCGATATGAGGAGCTGGTTGACGGCTGTGGCTGGCCACTTGGACCAGCCCTCCTAGAAGACTTAGAGCGGCGAGGGAGGAACTGATGGAACGCCGCAGATTGCTTCTTCGCCTCCTGAAACCTGTCGACGACAGTAGACACTGCGTCGCCGAACAGGCCAGAAGGCGAAAGCGGTGCATCCATCAGAAAAGATCTATCCTTATCCTTGATTCCCGATAAGTTGAGCCACAGATGCCTCTCCGTGGCCACCATAGCTGCCATAGAACGGCCGATAGAACGAGCCGTTTCTCTAGTGGCCCGGAGAGATAAATCTGTGGCCCTCCTTAACTCCGCAATATCTGATGGAGTGGGACCCTCGCCTTCGTCCAAATCTTTAAGGAGATCGGCCTGGTACGCCTGCAAGATAGCCATCGAATGCAGAGACGCACCAGCCCGACCAGCCGCCATATATGCCCTGCAAACCAATGCTGATGTTTCTCTGCATGGCTTGCTGGGCAGCGCCGGGGTTTTAAGCGAAGATGCCGCTTCAGGAGAAAGATAACTACCCAAAGCTTCCTCCATCTGCGGCATCTTGCCATATCCTGCCTCCCTCGCACCCACCACATTACTATAATCGCACGATGTGTGAGATGAGATGCGAGAAGAGTGGTGTTTTTCCCAAGATCTAGAGATCTCTTTATGAAGATCTGGGAAAAATGGCAAACCCCGGCGCTGAGGCTGTGACCTGTGCTGCAGGAATCTCTCATCTAATTTACTGTGACGAGAACCTTCCTGCTTATCTTGTGGCCAGCTGATGTTAAGTCTGGCCACAGCACGAGTCACAACCTCAACCAACTCCTCATATGTGGGAACATGAGCTGGCGAGTTATACTCATGTTCCTCGCTCCCGATGCTGAGAACATCCACTTCCTCAGACGTGGATAGTTCCAACACCGGGCACTCGTCACGGGCAGAAGAAGCCGCAGTGCGGGCTTCTGCACCGTGAACGGGCGTTATTGAATCCCCAGATGATGAACGAGAAAGTGCCTCAGCAGTCTCATTCTCATCTGCAAGATCCTTTTGCAAGATCCTTTTGCGATCCCCACGATTTAAGCCTCCGCGCCGCCTCAACGGACGCGGGACCTGAACCGCAGGGATCGCGAGCTTGGCCATCCTCATTAAAAATAGCCAAGCGGGAGCGCAGCACTCTTAAAGATAGTGCTTCACAGTGTTCACAGGCAGATCCCTCAAGAGCTGCCTGTGCGTGCTGCGCTCCCAAACAGTTCACACAAAGCTGATGTGTGTCCCCACCCGTGATAAATCTTGGGCAGGGGTGCACACATCTAACAAACTGTTCACTCGCCATAATAATCTACTAAATCAGACAAACAACACCAAAAGGACAGAGACAGTTTCAACACAGAGCGCTTGCTGAAGAGCGAAAAGGGGAACACCATCGAACTGCTCTGTGATGAAGATGATGTAATAGGTGGGTGTGGCTCTGGGACTTAATTTAAAGCAATTTATTGTATAAAGTGCTGTATAAATAAACATGGCGAGACTTTACTGGAGTGTTGAATTGCTGAGCTTGTGTGAACATATCCACATCGCTTTCTCATCATGCTGTTTTCTCACAGCTGTCATTTCAGTTGTGTTTATTATGTTATTGAGAGGAAAGCACACAGCACATATTTACATATTCATCTAAACGTTGCTCTCATCAGAGTGGGCGGCGTCAAGATGTTCGCTAACAGTATATCGCTGGTCACATACTCCAAACTTCGTTTTAACGCCTAAACGAATTAGTATATAGGGGCCTTAAAGGCACACTATGTAATTTCTCGACGATCTTAAGATTTACATTTGAGTTTGTTAAAAGTTATGTTATAATGCTACTAATCCTTTAACTGCTAATCCATCACTGATAGACCACCATCACTAACAAACCTGTATTTACTAAACCATCATCACAGACCCACCAGCTCTAACGCAAACTGATCATCATAAACCCATCATTACAAGTGCATCATTCATTGGCCAAAAAAAAAGAGAAAACATGACAAGTTACAAAAAAATTTTTTTTCAAAATTTCTGTAGATATTGCGATAGCATTGTCATTCTGAATTATTTTGGTCATGATAATTGTGTGGTGAAAATCTGATACCACAAACCCATAATTGTTCTGTCACTATCATCGTCAGCCTCAAGTCAGAGCCGCATGTGATAATGTTCAGGACAGCACTTACTATGTTCGAGGTTTAATAAGGATGGATAAAGCTGGACTCACATTTTGTGGACCTTCTGCCTGCAGATCAGCAGGACGATTAATCCCCCCATGGTGGCGATGAGGAACAGTCCAGCGCTGACCCCTTCGATGACCCCACTCAGCGGCTCTGAACACACAAAGATATGAAGAATTAACACACACGTCCTGCCTATCGCCCTCAGCATGGCGGAGCCGCGTGTAATACCTGCGTCTGTCACGAAGGGCTTGGACAGGTACGTATCCGTGAAGAGCGGAGAGAGAAACTCCTCGTGATCCTCATCAAAAAGTTTGGTAAACGCTCGAACGCTGAGTCTGAAAATCAGAGACAAACAGTTGAAGAGATCAACAATAACTCAAACATTAGTGTAAGCATTTCACCTTCACATGTGTGACCAGCCTAGAATCATGTGTGTGAGAGGAAGCTTAGGTTTAACTCCGACCATAACCTCCATCACTAGCACAGCTCAACACTAGCACACTAGCACAGGCTCAACACCAGCACAGGCTCAGCACTAGCACAGGTTCAACACTAGCACAGGCTCAGCACTAGCACAGGCTCAGCACTAGCACAGGCTCAGCACTAGCACAGGCTCAGCACTAGCACAGGCTCAGCACTAGCACAGGCTCAACACTAGCACAGGCTCAACACTAGCACAGGCTCAACACTAGCACAGGCTCAACACTAGAACAGACTCAACACTAGAACAGACTCAACACTAGAACAGACTCAGCACTAGCACACTAGCACAGGCTCATCACTAGCACAGGCTCAACACTAGCACAGGCTCAACACTAGCACAGGCTCAACACTAGCACAGGCTCAACACTAACACAGGCTCAACACTAGCACAGGCTCAACACTAGCACAGGCTCAACACCTGCATAGGCTCAACACTAGCACAGACTCAACACTAGCACAGGCTCAACACTAGCACACTAGCACAGGCTCAACACTAGCACAGGCTCAACACTAGCACAGGCTAAACATTAGCACAGGCTCAACATTAGCACAGGCTCAACACTAGCACAGGCTTAACACTGGCACAGGCTCAACACTAGCACAGGCTCAACACTTGCACACTAACACAGGCTCAGCACTAGCACAGATTCAACACTAGCACAGGCTCAACACTAGCACAGACTCAACACTAGCACATGCTCAACACTAGCACATGCTCAACACTAGCACAGGCTCAACATTAGCACAGGCTCAACACTAGCACAGGCTCAACACCTGCACAGACTCAACACTAGCACAGGCTCAACATTAGCACAGGCTCAACACTAGCACAGGCTCAACACCTGCACAGACTCAACACTAGCACAGGCTCATCAATAGCACAGGCTCAACACTAGCATACTAGCACAGGCTAAACACTAGCATACTAGCACAGGCTCAACACTAGCACAGGCTCAAAACTAGCACACTAGCACAGACTCAACACTAGCACAGGCTCAACACTAGCATACTAGCACAGGCTCAACACTAGCACAGACTCAACACTAGCACAGGCTCAATACTAGCACAGGCTCAACACTAGCATACTAGCACAGGCTCAACACTAGCATACTAGCACAGGCTCAACACTAGCACAGGCTCAAAACTAGCACACTAGCACAGACTCAACACTAGCACAGGCTCAACACTAGAATACTAGCACAGGCTCAACACTAGCACAGACTCAACACTAGCACAGGCTCAACACTAGCACAGGCTCAACACTAGCACAGGCTCAACACTAGCACAATAGCACAGACTCAACACTAGCACAGGTTCAACACTAGAATACTAGCACAGGCTCAACACTAGCACAGACTCAACACTAGCACAGGCTCAACACTAGCACAGGCTCAACACTTGCACAGGCTCAACACTAGCACAATAGCACAGGCTCAACACTAGCACAGACTAAACACTAGCACAGGCTCAACACTAGCACAGACTCAACACTAGCACAGGCTCAACACTAGCACAGGCTCAAAACTAGCTCACTAGCACACGCTCAACACTAGCACAGGCTCAACACTTGCACAGGATCAACACTAGCACAGGCTCAACTCAACACTAGCACAGGCTCAACGCTTGCACAGGCTCAACACTTGCACAGGCTCAACACTCTCACACTAGCACAGGCTCAACACTAGCACAGGCTCAACACTAGCACACTAGCACAGGCTCAGCACTAGCACACTAGCACAGGCTCAACACTAGCACAGGATCAACACTAGCACACTAGCACAGACTCAACACTAGTACAGGCTTAAAACTAGCACAGTAGCACAGGCTCAAAACTAGCTCACTAGCACAGGCTCAACACTAGCACAGGCTCAACACTAGCACAGGCTCAACACTAGCACAGGCTCAACACTTGCACGGGCTCAACACTTGCACAGGCTCAACATTAGCACACAAGCACAGGCTCAACACTTGCACAGGCTCAACACTTGCACACTAGCACAGGCTTAACACTAGCACAGGCTCAACTCAACACTAGCACAGGCTCAACTCAACACTAGCACAGGCTCAACACTAGCACAAGCTCAACACTAGCACAGGCTCAACACTAGCACATGCTCAACTCAACACTAGCACAGGCTCAACACTAGCACATGCTCAACTCAACACTAGCACAGGCTCAACACTAGCAAAGGCTCAACTCAACACTAGCACAGGCTCAACACTAGCACAGGCTCCTGACTGACCCTCACCTGTATGAAGTCTTGGGTTTCAGTGGCCCATCGCAGAACACCAGCTGATCCTGAGCTTCTTCAGCCAGTGGTTTCTGATCACACCGTCCTCCCAGACTCTCCATGCCCGATCCCAGATGGACCTCGATCTCCTGCGAGGAGCTCTGGCTCTCGTCGCAGTGGCTGCGGATGAAGCTGGTCTGATACACTTTGACAGAGCTGTTGGATCTGTAGTCCAGGTACGAGGGAAGAGGATGATTCTGGTTCGGCTGCTGGTTTTCAATGTCTGGATGCAACCAAAGAGAGGGATCATTGCATTGCTTTGCTTATGTAAGGAGACTGGCTTAGCTATCTGTGCATAACGCAAATAAGATAAAGAAAAATGTCTCCCAACCATCAGATTCACTGACGATGATGGTGAAGAATTTCACAGCGCCGTTGATATCACTGAACCAGCTGCAGTTGAACTGGAAGAATATGGTGGACTTGGTGATCTGAACTGTGTTCTCCTCAACTCGAGTCGAGGGCAGAGGTGGACCTGAGAACACATGAACAGCACATGAACAAGCCTATCAGCAAACGCCCCCGTCAGAGAGTGTTCGTTTATATCGAATGAAAAGCCCTAACTCACGGTCTATCATCGTCACCACATTTTCCACGACCGCCTCACTGGTCATGCTGTCAGAGATGACTTTGACGGAGACCATGTAGGGTTTATGAGGCTCCAGATCTTTGATCAGATAGACGGTGTTCTCTCTGAGCGTGCGCCGCGAGTACACCATTCTCTGTGAGTCCTTTCTGGAGCACTCGATGGTGTAGGAGTCGAAGTCTGCGTCTGGAGGAGTCCAGGAACAGCTGATGGCCGTGGAATTCTGCGGACGGCAGTGCAGACCCTGAACACGCACGGGCCCTGAAGACAGCACACACACACACTGCTACACCTACAGTTAACTGCTGTATTGTACAAGTGTACTGTACTGGTGTACTGTACTGGTGTACTGTACTGGTGTATTGTACTGGTGTATTGTACTGGTGTATTGTACTAGTGTACTGTACTGGTGTATTGTACTGATGTATTGTACTAGTGTACTGTACTGGTGAATTGTACTGGTGTATTGTACTAGTGTACTGTACTGGTGTACTGTACTGGTGTATTGTACTGGTGTACTGTACTGGTTTATTGTACTAGTGTACTGTACTGGTGTATTGTACTGATGTATTGTACTAGTGTACTGTACTGGTGTATTGTACTGGTATTTGTACTAGTGTATTGTACTAGTGTACAGTACTGGTGTACTGTACTGGTGTACTGTACTGGTGTACTGTACTGATGTACTGTACTAGTGTACTGTACTAGTGTACTCTACTGGTGTACTGTACTGATGTACTGTACTAGTGTACTGTACTAGTGTATTGCACTAGTTTACTGTACTGGTGTACTGTACTGGTGTATTGTACTGTTGTACTGTACTAGTGTATTTTACTAGTGTACTGTACTGGTCTATTGTACTGGTGTATAGTACTAGTGTACTGTACTGGTGTATTGTACTGGTATTTGTACTAGTGTATTGTACTAGTGTACAGTACTGGTGTACTGTACTGGTGTACTGTACTGGTGTACTGTACTAGTGTACTGTACTAGTGTACTGTACTGGTGTATTGTACTGGTATTTGTACTAGTGTATTGTACTAGTGTACAGTACTGGTGTACTGTACTGGTGTACTGTACTGGTGTACTGTACTGGTGTACTGTACTGATGTACTGTACTAGTGTACTGTACTAGTGTACTGTACTGGTGTACTGTACTGATGTACTGTACTAGTGTACTGTACTAGTGTATTGCACTAGTTTACTGTACTAGTGTACTGTACTGGTGTATTGTACTGTTGTACTGTACTGGTGTATTTTACTAGTGTACCGTACTGGTCTATTGTACTAGTGTACTGTACTGGTGTACTGTACTGTGTATTGCACTAGTGTACTGTACTGGTGTACTGTACTGGTGTATTGTACTAGTGTACTGTACTGGTGTATTGTACTAGTGTACTGTACTGGTGTATTGTACTGGTATTTGTACTAGTGTATTGTACTAGTGTACAGTACTGGTGTACTGTACTGGTGTACTGTACTGGTGTACTGTACTGATGTACTGTACTAGTGTACTGTACTAGTGTACTCTACTGGTGTACTGTACTGATGTACTGTACTAGTGTACTGTACTAGTGTATTGCACTAGTTTACTGTACTGGTGTACTGTACTGGTGTATTGTACTGTTGTACTGTACTAGTGTATTTTACTAGTGTACTGTACTGGTCTATTGTACTGGTGTATAGTACTAGTGTACTGTACTGGTGTATTGTACTGGTATTTGTACTGGTGTACTGTACTGGTGTACTGTACTGGTGTACTGTACTGGTGTACTGTACTGGTGTACTGTACTAGTGTACTGTACTAGTGTACTGTACTGGTGTATTGTACTGGTATTTGTACTAGTGTATTGTACTAGTGTACAGTACTGGTGTACTGTACTGGTGTACTGTACTGGTGTACTGTACTGGTGTACTGTACTGATGTACTGTACTAGTGTACTGTACTAGTGTACTGTACTGGTGTACTGTACTGATGTACTGTACTAGTGTACTGTACTAGTGTATTGCACTAGTTTACTGTACTAGTGTACTGTACTGGTGTATTGTACTGTTGTACTGTACTGGTGTATTTTACTAGTGTACCGTACTGGTCTATTGTACTAGTGTACTGTACTGGTGTACTGTACTGTGTATTGCACTAGTGTACTGTACTGGTGTACTGTACTGGTGTATTGTACTAGTGTACTGTACTGGTGTATTGTACTAGTGTACTGTACTGGTGTATTGTACTGGTGTATTGTACTGTTAACCCATGTGCGTCAATTTAAAAAAAAAGTTACACATAGAGGACAAAAATGTCTGTCAAAAACCGTAAGCTTGGGAGCACAGACTTAAGTTTGGTCTTATTTTAAAGAAGACCCGTGGCAGGTTATTGTTGACGTAAAAAAAGTTTAAAAAGTGAAACCAAGAAAAAGTTTTAGTTTTAGTTTTCATAGTTTATGAAAATGGTTTATGAACATTTTTGAGATATCAACCTCAAATTTGGAACACAACTTGTTTAGATTCATGACTTTGATTTTCTAGCAGTTTTAGAGTTCACAATGTGTCATAAAAAAATGAGATTTCAGTGCGAGTGTGTTCGGGCGCAGTAGCAGATTCTCCCCATTAGAGGCGGCAAAACTCACTGATACATACAGTGCTGGATTTGGGATTAAGTTTTCACTTGCAAATATTACAGGCACTTTTTATACGAACCACACTCTGACATCCATACCAACACACCCACACAATTATAGCTGCATAATTTATCCATTTGGCTCAATAATATGCAGAAGCAGAAAACAGGAATAAAGCAAGTATTTGCTTATAGGCCAACCCTGAGAGAACGGCACCATCCAGGAAAATAGTCAAACAAATACTATTTTGAAGCCTTCCCAACAGAATGAAATCCTGTTAACTAAGATTGCATAATTTTATAGTTAAATGGCTCTGGGATTAAAAATGGTGGTTTAAATGGGTTTCAATGGGGCCATTTTTGTCCAAAAGGTCCTGAGTGGAACTATCTTGTGTTACTAGTGTAAAACAGATTTATTAAAGGAAATGGGGATGAAATGGTAAAATTCCAATAAAAATACACACCTGTGCCAAAATGTATGCAGTTTGCAGAATGAAAAAAATAAATAAATAATGAAAAAGACAAAAATGTCCATTAGGACGCACAAGGGTTAAGCATTATATGCGTGTCAGTCTAGTGCCGGTCTGAACAACACTACAGAGTCCTAGTGCAACTTCCTATTATGTGACTTTATAAAGCCTGCTGGGACATGCAGCAGAGATGCCTGATAAACTGGCTCTTATGAAGCGGTGTCACTGACTTGTCCTGATGCTGCTGGCGATGGGCCGGCTGTAGGCGGGGTTGTTGGACCCAGCGCCGCTGACCGCACGCAGGCTGATGTTGTACCGCCGGCCCGGGAACGTGCCCTTCAGGATCCGGCTGCCGGATGTGGGGCTGTGGTAGGGGTTGAACACGGACAGAGGGTCCCTGGGGGTCCACTGAAGGTCAAAGTCATCATAATCAGTGTTTTCTGGACCGCTCCAGGTCATCTCCAGCGAGGTGTTCGTGATTTCTCCAAAGGAGAACGAGACCGGAGGCCTAGGGTCTACAATATATCAAAGCCACCAAGGGAATCAGTACTGGATTTTAAAAGTATTAATTCTACAGTTCTGATGAAGGAAACGGTACCAATGACCGTCTTCAGGTGTTCTGGGGTCGCTCTTACCCGTCCTGCCGCTAGTAGCTGCCATGTTGGAGAGATCGCCACTGTGTGTAAGGACCACCGCCCGGTAGAGTCGTCCAGACACCAAGCCCTGAAATTCATGACTCCTGCTCTCCGGGCCCAGACTGTGCTGTGCGTGAGGAGTGCCGCCGGGGTTGTAGATCAGGACTGTGTAGCGGCTCACTTCACCCCCGGCCTGTTTCCAGCTCAGCCACAGGCTCTCCGAGCTTCTCCTGCTGTCCGCACGCAAGAACGTCACAGCCGCCGGGACTGCAAGACATTAAGCTGATGATTACAGCACTGACACACAGGTTTTGGCTTTCATGGTCAAATGTGAACAAAATAGTAATTGTGATGCAAATATGATCAGGTTTCCTGTTAAACTGCCACGACATTGAACTACTAGGGCCGTCAAAATGGCTGAAAAGCTGAATTCAAATTACTTTCTTAAATATTAGCAAACTTCTAATTATTTTTGAATTCTAAAGGTAATACTTAATGTTAGAGGAGAAAAGTACTGTATTGTCTCCTGTCCACAAGAGGGCGAAAGCGAGCGCAATAAGATACTATAAACCAAATCAAGCATTGCATCTTTTATTGAAATGAAAAAATATTCACGTTTTAAACTGCATTAACTTGTGAAACAATTGTTCTTAAATAAAATATAATTTCCTTAATGTGTACACAATGAAAATTAGGAAAAAACAGTGCATTAAACTGTGTTCGTGCATCAGTAACCTGAGAAAACATGAACATGAACACACAACAGCAAACTGGCATTCAGAAACACTCACTTCTACTCACTACATCTACATATAGATCATCACACACACCAGACGCTCTTGATCTGAGCGAGTGCTGAGCGCTTTCACAAACTCACACTCACACTCACACACACACACACACGCACACACACACACACACACACACACACACACACACACACACACACACACACACACACACACACACTGGTTAAAGTGGGATTTGGCAGGTGGGGGAACCCTTATATTTTGTGTAGGTGCAACAGGAAAAATGACTCACCGTGGGACAACATATTGAGTATCGTGGTATAATAATACTTTCTGAGACAAGAGTCACTCTGGCACCAAGTATCACAATACTTATTTACTTGATATTTTAATGGTTTTATTTTGGTCCATGAATGATATGATGACAATACTATGTTAAAATTGCTGAACAATGGGACAAAAATTTAGCCTTGGCACTGAAGCCATGCCATCCCACATTACCATCCACAGCCCCACGGACATGTGCATTTAAATGTGAGGTAGTTAGGGGGGTTGAGGGGCATTTCTCCCCCGAGAAAATGTGGATTTCTCTGACATACAAATGTGCAATTTAAGACTTTTGAAGGCCAAAAAACTGGATAATAAATAGCTTTAAAACCATGTCAGTGGGCATTAAATTATTTGTCAATACCTGCTCTCTCCTCATCTCCATCTTTCTTTTTCTCTCAGTGTTACAGCTGTATACTTTGTAATGTGGTTTTTGCCGTGTCTGGGTGTGTTTTGCTCCTCCTACAGGTGCGCTGCGGAGCTGAGGGAGTAATCAGGTGGATTGGGTGCACCGGTGCACAGGTGTGCCTGTCAATAAAAGCTTCCTGTTTGGCGTCCTCATGGAGCGTTCCATTCTGTCACATCGATCCCTGGCCAGGACCGAGATGTTGATCGGCGTTGTGGCGTATTACAAGAGCTTGAGGGACAGTTTTTGTCATGAAGAATGTATAAAATAAAGAGAGTATTGTAACCGCCGTAAACGTTTCTTCCTCCTCCATTGTTGCTCCCTAGTAACAATTTGGGGCTCGTCCAACTAAATTGGTGTTAGGATTCGTGCGAATGATTTAAAAAAAAAAAAAAAAAAAAAAAAAAAAAAAAGAGAACGTTGTCTTTGAAGGAGGGTAAAGGTAGGATCATTTTTAGTTGATATTTGAATATTTGTATATTATCCGATTATTTGTGAATTGAAAAATTGGAAGGCTCCATTAATTAGTTAGGTTCTAGAACATAATTTGTTGGGGGTATTTGGAGAACAAACCTTCCGGGTAGGTTCAGTGCGTGTCCTTGGGCACGTAGTTTTTTATTTGAGTTTGTTGTTTTTGGTTGGCTCGGGGCTTGGAGCAGTTGTCTCGGGGGCACATCCGAGGTTTGGGGGGTGACTCGGCAATTGGTCGACTCGGCAATTGAAAGGCGTCGACTAGAATTACACGAAGAAGGTAAGCCAATGGGAGGTTTTGATACGGATTCGACGAAACTGAGTGTGGCTCATAATTTACGATTAGTACCGCCGTTTAATGAGGCTGAGGTGAAGATTTTTTTTCTCCTATTTGAGCGAGTCGCAGTAGCGTATAAATGGAGTGATGTTGAACGCGCTATGTTACGTCAATGCGTTTTAACAGGTAAAGCCCAACAAGCCTAATCTACGCTATCTGATGCTGACAGCCAGAATTATGAAGCCATTAAGGCGGCAGTGTTAAAAATTAATGAGCGTGTGCCAGAGAGTTATCAGAAAAAGTTCCGTAAGTTACAGCGAAAGGTGAATGAAACAAATGTTGAGTTCGTAAGAGAGTTGACCGTGCAGTTTGATCGGTGGTGTACAGCGGCAGATAGTACAACAGTGGATAAGCTGAGTGAGTTGATTTTATTTGAACAATACAGAAATACACTTCCCGAGATGATAGCCACTTATGTGGCAGAGCGTCAGGTTAAAACCATGTCAGAAGCTGCACTGCTGGTTGATGACTGGGAACTTATTCATAAGCCCCGTGTTAATGAATTCAATCAACATCAGGTTCATACACGGGGAAATTTTTCTGTTGTCCCTGTGGGTACAGCCAGGCGTTTTTTAAGGAAAAAAAATTCAAGTGACGTTGATAGTTGTAACTACTGTCTGGGTAAAGGACATTGGAAGTCAAATTGTCCAGAGCTTAAGTCAAAATTTGTTAGACACGCCCATTCCGCAAAGCCTGCAGTCCTGGCTTCTTCAGTTTCTGTAAATCAGGCCGGTACGTTGGAAGGAATACCAGTGGTAGCACCCAAGAATGTAGAGAATCAACAGCAGTTATTTGAACCATTTATTTCTAATGGTTTTGTGTCGCTTCCAGGTAGTGTTGAGAAAGTAGCAATAAAAATTCTCCGGGACATGGGGTCATCCGAGACGTTTATTTTGGAGTCGGTGTTGCCCTTTTCCACTGAGTCGCACACTGGTAGCTCGCTTTTGATTCGTGGCATTGGGCTTAATACATTATCCGTACCCCTGCATAAAGTTGATTTAACCTGTGAACTAGTGCATGGAGTAGTTGATCTAGGTATACGCCCTATTCTACCTGTTGATTGCGTTTCACTGATTCTCAGAAATAACTTAGCCGGCGGACGCTTTGGGTTAATCAATCGCTCTCTCTGGTTGTGACTGAGGCACCGTCCTGTACTGGTGGTCCGGATGACAGTGCGCGACAGTATCCAGAAGTGTTCGTCGCATGTGCAGTGACTCGTTCTTGTGCTCAACCAAGGGTTGAAGGTAAAGTCAGTGTCACTGAAGCCTGTTTCGTTTTGAGTTATTATCCCATTGTGGTTTCTCGGGAAGAGTTGTCTACAGAACAGCAGAATGATGAGACATTAAAACCACAATTTGAACAGGTTGTTGACGGCACCGAAATTCGTGATAGAGCGCAAGGCTATTTTGTTGAACAGAATGTTCTACTGAGAAAGTGGTCCCCGCATGCTGTTGATGGTATCGGAGATTCTGTGATTCAAGTCGTGATACCAATAAAGTTTCGTTCGTTAGTGTTGAAAATGGCTCACGATCAGCTCGCCGGTCATGCTGGGGTACAGAAAAAGTATGACAGAATTCTGCGTTACTTTTACTGGCCTCGTATTAAAAAGGACGTTGCCAGTTTTATTAAGACCTGTCATACGCGTTAACTTACCGGCAAACCGAACCAGTCATTAAAGCCGGCTCCTCTGCGTCCAATTCCGGCTGTATGTCAACCGTTTGAACACCTTATTATTGATTGCGTCAGTCCTCTTCCTCGTTCGAAAGCTGGAAGTGAGTACCTGTTGACCGTGATGTGTCAAGTTACGCGTTATCCAGCTGCGTACCCATTGCGCTCGATAAATACAAAATCGATTGTGAAGGCGCTCACTCAGTTCGTGTCTATTTTTGGGTTACCGAAAATTATCCAATCGGACACAATTTATCAACAGTGTATCACGCCCAGAGTCAAGGGGCACTCGAACGTTTCCATTCCACGTTAAAATCACTATTAAAAGCCTACTATTTGGAAATGCAGCGGGACTGGGAAGAGGGTCTTCCATGGTTGATGTTAGCAGCCAGGGAAGTCACCCAGCTGAGCATTGGGTTTAGCCCTAACGAGCTGGTTTTTGCACATAAAGTACTTGGACTATTAGCTGTTTTACGTGATCAATGGATTGAGTCAGAACCACCGATACATTTTTCAGAGTACGTGCTGGGTTTTCGTCGTCGGCTTTCCTTAGCTGGGGAGTTAGTTGGGAAAAGTCTAAATAGAACTCAAGGGAAAATGCAAAAGTTTTTTGACCGTTACGCTGATACGATCGTTACGATCATAAATTTAGTATAGGAGATCAGGTAATCGCGCTTCTGCCGGTAGTAGATTCCCCTTTCCAAGCCAAATATACTGGGCTGTATGAGATAATACATTGTGGGGCCGTGGTTAATTACACGATTCTTACGCCAGACCGAAGAAAAAGATCCCAAGTCTGTCATGTAAGTCTCCTTAAGCCTTATTATCAGCGAAAGCCTTATTATCACGCGCGCGAAGTTTCCTCGTTTACAACACCTAACGGATTATTTTCTTACCGGGTTATGAGCTTCGGTATTCGAAACGCACCGGCGACGTTTCAAAGAATGATGAATAGAGTAATTGCGGGACTGAAAGGCGTGACTGTTTATTTGGATGATACGATTGTGGTAAGTGATACATGGTCAGAACATCTTAAGCGTTTACGGTTACTTTTAGTCCGTCTTTCTCAAGCACATCTTACACTGAATCTTGCTAAGTGCAAATTTGCAGGAGCGACAGTTGCGTATCTCAGTAAGGTAGTGGGGCAAGGACAGGTGCGTCCAGTGAGGGAGAAGGTGAGAGCAATAGATGAATATCCTGTTCCGAACACTAAAAAGGAGTTAATGAGCTTTCTAGGTCTGGTGGGGTTCTACCGCTGTTTTTGTAGGAATTTTTCTAAGGTTGTTGCTCCTTTAACGGACCTATTGAAAGGCAAAGTTTTGTTTGTTTGGTCCGAGTCTTGTCAGAAATCGTTGTTAACTACGACACCTGTCCTAATGGCACCTCACCTGGAGAAAACTTTTAAAATTCAGGTAGATGCCAGTAAAGAGGGAGCAGGGGCGGTGTTGATTCAAGAGGATGATGCGGGTATTGAGCGGCCGGTTTGTTTTTTCTCGCGGAAGTTCAATAGTCAAAGGAACTACTCCACAATTGAAAAGGAGGCCCTTGCCTTAATTTTAGCACTCCAACATTTCTCTTAAAAATCCAAATCAACGGCTGATGCGTTGATGCCTCTTCCTTCAGCCCTTTCATTTAGATGTTAGGCATTTGAAGGGCTCAGAAAATATAGTGGCTATGCATTGTCCAGGGCACCCATGTTTCCTTTTCTTAAGGGGGGGAGTGTTACGGCTGTATACTTTGTATTGTGGTTTTTGCCGTGTCTGGGTATGTTTTGCTCCTCCTACAGGTGCTGAGGGAGTAATCAGGTGGATTGGGTGCACCGGTGCATAGGTGTGACTGTCAATAAAAGCTTCCTGTTTGGCGTCCTCATGGAGCATTCCATTCTGTCACATCGATCCCTGGCCAGGACCGAGACGTTGATCGGCGTTGCGGCGTATTGCGAGAGCTTGAGGGACAGTCTTTGTCATGAAGAATGTATAAAATAAAGAGAGTATTGTAACCGCCGTAAACGTTTCTTCCTCCTTCATTGTTGCTCCCTAGTAAGGGCGTAACATACACACTCACTCACACTCACTCACACACTCACACACACTCACACACTCACACACACACACACACTCACACACTCACACACACTCACACACTCACACACTCACACACTCACACACTCACACACTCACACTCTCACACGCACTCAGCTCTGACTGATTGGCTGACTGACCGGTTTGGTCAAGTGTGTCGTTGCACTATTTTTGCCTCTGACTGAGAGGGTTTTCATCAGCAGGAAGAACCTTTTCCCGCCATTTTACACATTAGCAACGCAGCCGCCCGGCGCTTCACTGGGAAAGCTAACAGAAACACACTGCGTCAGCAGGGCCGGATTAAGAACTCAGAGGCCCCTGGGCACAATGTCTTGTAGGCCCCCCTTAGGCAGGCCAAATATATAGTTTGTCCAAGGACATTTTCAATTGGCATTAACAGTTTTACTGACTTATAAGGAACTTTGTTGTACTATGCTGGAGTAAAGTTCATAAATGATGGTTCTTTCCCATAGGATTTTGTAAAACTATGCTGGATGGACCTCTGTCCCTCTCGGGGGGTTGTGGTGTATGCTCCCCGCAAGAGAAATTCGTACATTAGAGAGCTTCCACCAGCTTCAACACATGAACTGCACATTGAACAAAGAAAAAACATTGACTTGTACCTGGATATTAAAGAGGGCTCAAACATCTGTCTAGTTATCATATAGTCTCAGTACATTACATTATCACTGGTGTTTTAGGATGCCAAACAATTATTATAATAATGATTTATATAATTATTCCTATGACGTAAAATCCATATAGCCTATAAATGTACTGTATAAATGAAAATGAATATTTCAAAAGTATATTTTATATTACACTATAGTATAAGAAAATTACAATACTTTTGTCCTAATTTCTTCACTTGCAAGAAATAAACCCTTAAGCTTTTATTTTGGAGAAAACACTAGAACACCATGCTGATCACGTGAGCAAAGAGCGCACTTCTCTTTAAATCACGCAGCACACACAGAATGCCTATGTAGGCTACTCAAAGTTTTGTGCTGTTTTAAAAAGGCACAAAGCCGATTTTCCGACATTTTACATCTCATATGTGTTGGGAAAAGAGTGAGTTCTGCAAAAGGCGATTCGAACTCGAGTCGACCGCGTCAAAAGCTACTAGCAAGCGCGCTCTACGCCACTGTAGCTATTTAATGGTGGGCATCTTTTTGCTGAAAAGACAGGCACTTAGTGCAAAAATACGCTCCGCTATCGGAAATGTAAAAAAATGAAAATGTCTTCCCCTCGCTTGGGCCCCAAGTGCCCATGGGGTAATCCGGGCTTGCGCATCAGTGACGTCATCATCATCATCATGTCTCGCGCCTTAACACACCAAAAAGCACGGTTTTTGCATTCGAATGTGCTAGTCTTTTTTTAAATTCAACAAATATTCTAAATTCAAATTTTTATTTGACAGCCTGAATAAATACACAAAAAACAGGCAAATGTGTGTGTGTTGTTCACCTGTCCGGGCCCAGATGGACGTGTCGTTGGTCTGATCTCCACTGCGGGTCAGAACCATCACCTTGTACGGCGCTCCAGGTCGAAGGTCATGGAAAGAACAGTCCTGCATGCTCACCAGTCCTGGTTTCTGATCATGCAAGCTTTCATCCCCATTATACAGAAAAACTTCAAATCCATCGAACTCCCCGTCCGGCGGAGCCCAGCGGAACGACAGGCTAGTGGTTGTGTTGCTGAAGACCGACAGGTTATTCACAGATGCTGGACCTGCAACAGAAACATTCTCAGACTCTGTACCAGCTCATCTGCAGCAGTGTCACGGCACACACACACTCACAGGTTCTACCCTCGGCCACGGCATCTTTGCTGCTGACTCCTCCGCTGACAGTCTGCATTAGGATGCGGTATTTCTTCCCCGGCGTGAGCTGTGTGAAGTAATGCTGACTGCTGTCTGCGGCTTGAGAGTTATTAGCCACCGGAGCTCCTCTCTCATCCAGAACCTGCAGCCGATAGCTGTCGTACACTCCTCGAGCCGCCTGCCACGACACCAGCAGCCCGGCCGTGCGGCACCGCGAGTCCACCCGTAGACCCCGCACCGGGGAGGGCACTGAGCGGTCACACGGAATCAGGAACATCACCACACCATATTATTGCGATACTCCAAGACATATGGTCAAAGGTTAGCACAAAAATCACTGTTGATTAAAATGCTAAATTTGGCATTGCATTGCGTGTGTAAATGAATAGGCTTGGACTTGTTGATGAAACCCAAAGCACAGGACAATAACAATATTCATGATTCTGAAGCTGAAAATACTGAATAGATGAATATGCTCGCGCTCTGTCACTTTTACTGGTAACATCAGACATTTGGCATTATCAGGAGCCACAAATATTCCCCCATTGTATTATTATACATTTTACTCAAAATTATATAGTAGTTTAATGTAGTAGTAGGGACACTACCCGTAAAACTCTGAAAACATTAATTTGTTTCTCAGACAGTAATTTTCAATTTGGGTGAACTATCCACTATACATATTGTTGTATTTTTGTAGTGCAATATATTGTAATAGAGTAATAGAGCAACTGAATTGATTTAAGTAGGCTTAAACTGAATATTTTAATATGTATACTAACAGAATAATTAAATGAATGAATGAGGTATTTATCTAGCGCATTTCCTATGTACTACTGTACACCCAAGAATAAGTACAGTGTCTGAACATTTCATCAATAAGCCACCCCAGGCTGTACAACAAACTGATTCTACCATGATGCTGTCAGGCATGTGTGTGAAAAAAATGAAGGCTTGATTATTGCTTTAATAAAACAGCATGCAGCAACAGCCGTATGATATAAGACACCACAGAACACCATTACTGTCGTGTCACCTGTTCGTCCTGTTTCTGTGCTGTTGTTGATCAGAGACCCGCTAATGGATGTGACGGTGATCATGTACTGCTGTCCCGGCGACAGCCCCTGGAAACTCAGCTCGGTCACATATTTAGGGACTGATCTCTCTTCGGCCGGGCCGCCCATCTGAGAGAGGGACACAGTGTACCGGTCCACATCACCCTGTCCCGGCGTCCAGTTCACTCTCAGACTGCTGCTCTCCCCGCCGTTACTGATGTGAATGTTCTTCACTTTACTGGGAACTGCAACAGAAAGAAGACAGCAGTAATTACTCGCCCTCATGTTGTTCCAATCCCGTAAGACCTTCGTTCATCTTCGGAACACAAATTAAGATATTTTTTGATGAAATCTGAGAGCTGGTTCACTCCTCCATAGGCTTCCATGAAATTAAATTCTGCCGGTCCAGAAAAGTTATTAAAGACATTAAAATAGTCCAAGTGACTACAATGGCTCAACCTGAAGTTTATCAAGCGACGAGAATACTTTTTGTGCGCAAATAAAAATAACTTTTGTTATTCTTTCACGAGAGCCACGACGCATGCACGAGAACTGAGAAGATGACGCAGACGGGTCTAGATGTTTAAAGTGGTTCTAAAGTGTGCATTTCCTGGATGTGCGAATTGTGAGAAACCAACGAGAAAATGTAAAAGTCCCTTACCAATGCTGCAAAATAAATGGCTTACCTTTCACACTTTCCCATCAAATGATCGTGAGCGTCATCTTCTCAGTTCTCGCGCATCTTGGCTCTTGTGAAAGCATAACAAAAGTTTTTTTTATTTGCGCACAAAAAGTATTCTCGTCGCTTGATAAACTTAAGGTTGAGCCAGTGTAGTCACTTGGAATATTTTTACTATGTTTTAACTAACTTTTCTGGGCCGGCAAGTTTCGATCACCTAGAAGCTTAAGGAGGAGTGATCCAGCTCTCAGATTTAATCAAAAATATCTTAATTTGTGTTCCGAAGATGAACGAAGGTCTTACGGGGTTGGAACAACATGAGG
Source organism: Meda fulgida (assembly GCA_030578275.1). Lineage (NCBI taxonomy): Eukaryota > Metazoa > Chordata > Actinopteri > Cypriniformes > Leuciscidae > Meda > Meda fulgida. Next base: position 1,016,152 of record CM060640.1, read on the forward strand.
GTGAGTAATTACTGACAGAATTTTTTTTGGGGGGGGTGAACTAACCCTTTAAATATTTTGCAAGATAACTACAATGAAATATTTAAATTTCAACTGTTATTCTACCATATTTGTCCGATATCCACATGCAACAGAGAGATGTACCTGTTCTGCCTTTGATGAACTGCACACTGAGGTTTGGTCCACTGAAGGTGGACACCACGATCTTGTAGAGTCTTCCAGGAGTGAGTGAAGAGAGCAGGTATCTGCTAGTGCTGCTGGTCAGTGTAATGGGTGGAAACACCTTCATGTCATTAAAGAGCAGCTGAACCTCATAATGATCCACATCTCCAGGAGGAGAACCCCACGTCACCAGCAGATCCTCAGTGCCGCTGTCAGCTAGCGAGAGGTTCAGCACTCCTGCTGGCACTGAGAGAGAGATTATAAAACTAGTCAACTAAAGTACAGAGATACAGAAAGACATAATTTCAGTAAATCAAACTAAAGAATAACAACTACAGCAAAATATAAAGCCACAAAACTACAGACAAAACTAAATCCCAGAATTACAGTAAACAATTATATGGTCTAATTTACTGTAGAACTGTGATTAACTAAACTATTAAGCAAAATAATTACAGTTCACTAACCTACAGAGCTACCAAGTATGGTGAACAACAACACAGAACTACGGTAAACTACACTACAGAACTACAGTAAACTACACTACAGAACTACAGTAAACTACACAACAGAACTATGGTAAACTACACTACAGAACTACAGTAAATTACACTACAGAACTACAGTATACAGAACTACAGTACACTACAGTAAACTACACTACAGAACTACAGTAAACTACACTACAGAACCACAATAAACTACACTACAGAACTACAGTAAACCATACTACAGACCTACAGTAAACTATACAACAGAACTACAGTAAACTATACTACAGAACTACAGTAAACTATACTACAGAACTACAGTAAACTATACTACAGACCTACAGTAAACTATACAACAGAACTACAGTACACTATACTACAGAACTACAGTAAACTATACTACAGAACTACAGTAAATTACACTACAGAACCACAGTAAAATATACTAAATAACTATAGTAAACTACACTACAGAACTACAGTAAACTACACTACAGAACTACAGTAAACAGAACTACAGTAAACTACACTACAGAACTACAGTAAACTACACTACAGAACTACAGTAAACTGAACTACAGTAAACTACACTACAGAACTACAGTAAACTACAGAACTACAGTAAACTATACTAAATAACTATGGTAAACTACACGACAGAACTACAGTAAACTACACTACAGAACTATAGTAAACTACACTACAGAACTACAGTAAACTATACTACAGAACTACAGTAAATTACACTACAGAACTACAGTAAACTATACTAAATAACTACGGTAAACTACACTACAGAACCACAGTAAACTACACTACAGAACTACACTACAGAACTATAGAGCCACAGAAGTACAGTAAAATGAACTATGGAGCCACAGAAGTACAGTAAAATGAACTATGGAGCCACAGAAGTACAGTAAACCAGCACAGGCATACTTACATGTCCTTCCGTGAGTTGAGACACTGGATTCATATTTTCCACTCCATGTACTGACAATCACAGTATAGAGTCGGCCTGGCACCAGCCCACTGAACACACACTCATTCTGAGTCTTGGGGACCGTCTTGTTCTGGTGGAAGATGTTGTTGTGCTTGATAGAGACATGATAGTAGTCAAAGTCTCCAGCCGCGTGGCGCCAGTAAACCTTCAGATGGTCATCCCGAGCCATGTGTGTGGCCGTAGGGTTCAACACTGTGGAAGGTTCTAGAGCACAGAACCGTGGAATAATGTGAAAACCAACTGCAAACACCTCCATTACAGTAACTAAACCTGGACAAATCTGCTTACGTGTGCGCTCCTGAACCACGGTGTGGTTTTCGTACTCTCCACTGCGGCTGCTGATGGAGATGCTGTAGAGACGTCCAGACACCAGAGACTTGAACACACACTCTGTGCTGAGCTTAGACACAGTGAGGGTGTGAACGGTTCTCTCCTGATCTCTCAGAGTCACAGAGTAGTTGTCCACGTCTCCTTCAGCGGCTCTCCACGACACACTGAGGAAGTCCATGCGCCCGTTGTTGCTCACCGTCACGTCTCTCACTGCGGCTGGAACTGAAAACACAAACAAAACCTTCACTGCGAAATATGTGCAGAGAAAAACTCAATTCACAAAGAAACATATAATCATGATGGCTGGTAATGCTTTATTTGTTTGGTATGTTTTCATATATAAATAGTGTCTGGCTAAGAGGGAGGGAACCAAATAAAAAATGATTAAATGTCAATATGTAGTTTCAAGTTATATTCATACTTTGCACGTGACGTCACAAGTACTGGCTGTCGAGCAAGAACATCGTTCTCTAGCAACAAAACCCAGTAAACTAATCAAGGATCTTGCCAGGACGTCGCCAGTTTTAATATACAAAAGTTGGTGTTTTGAAGTGTAAACGACATGCCAGATAGTTGTTGTGCGATTGGATGGACTAACTGCAGAGGAGATAAGCCGGGGTTATGTTTTTAACGGATGCCATCTGATAAGGAGAATTCAGAGAGAAGACAACTATGGATAAAGGCTAGGGTTCACTTCAGTGACAGTCATAAATTCTTGTCATAGAGACAGGTGACGTGCATTTAGACTGATGATTCGCTGATGTTATGTTTCATGTCAATCGTGTAATCTTAACATAAACATGCTTACAGGTTCGACAGTAGGTGGCGAGAACGCGTTCATCTGTACGTGATTTGATTTAATATATGAGAAGATGAATACATGGAGAATGAATGACACGTTACTGTTGTACTGCGTCTACTTATTACTTACAGTTACTTTGCATGCTTACTATCGTACACTTATTACTATACTACATTACAGCCTAACAGATTGCTAACAGGATTATACGCATTTCGCTGCCCCAGCTGCTCGTCTGTTGTCTGATGCTATGTGGAGTGGATAAGCAGGTAGACTACAATGTTTGACATTGTGCTAGCCATATATGATACAGTTGGCATTAGTTTTTATTTTTTACTACTTATCAAGCTGTCATTCGCCGGCAGGCAGGGTGTACATATTCAGATGAAGACTTCATCACACGATGGAACAGATGTCACTTTGTGTACAGCTGCAAACATTAGCAAACGGACCTTTGCTTTGATTATGAAGATATTCCTGTTTTTCACCTCCCAAACGACAGCATTGTTAACCCATCCACTCTTGAAAAAAAGATAGCTATCTGTACTTGTACTTGTAGGCTTTCATTTTTTGTGCGGTGTAAGGTGACGGATTCTCTATAAGATATATATAATATCTCCAAACTCCTAGTCTGGTAGAGACTTTGCCAGCTTCAAAGCAATGAAAACATCAGCGGGTGCTGTGTATGGATCACACGTTCCGAGTATGTTAATCTTTTCTTGATATCTAATTTTAACATTCGGTGACATATGGTCTAAATAGTTCATTGATTGTAGTATTGGAAATTTGCAAGGCTGCAATTCCCCTGGCTGGCCACTGTTTGTCGCCATTTTGTCAGCGTTTGTTGCCCGCCAAGTATCCATAGTAGTCACGTGACTGCAAAGTGTGAATTAAACCCTATTATTATACATGCTATTCCAAACAGCCATGAACACCTCAGATTCATATCCATGTTATGGATCACAAACTGATGCTGTGTAATTTTAAACTTTAACATTCTTGTAGTCTTAATGCAATCACTACTGCAAATTTAATAATACAGGTCCTTCTCAAAAAATTAGCATATTGTGATAAAGTTCATTATTTTCCATAATGTAATGATACAAATGTAACTTTCATATATTTTAGATTCATTGCACACCAACTGAAATATTTCAGGTGTTTTATTGTTTTAATACTGATGATTTTGGCATACAGCTCATGAAAACCCAAAATTCCTGTCTCAAAAAATTAGCATATTTCATCCGACCAATAAAAGAAGTTTTTAATAAAAATAAAAAAAAGTCAACCTTCAAATAATTATGTTCAGTTATGCACTCAATACTTGGTCGGGAATCCTTTTGCAGAAATGACTGCTTCAATGTGGCGTGGCATGGAGGCAATCAGCCTGTGGCTCTGCTGAGGTGTTATGGAGGCCCAGGATGCTTCGAGAGCGGCCTTAAGCTCATCCAGAGTGTTGGGTCTTGCATCTCTCAACTTTCTCTTCACAATATCCCACAGATTTTCTATGGGGTTCAGGTCAGGAGAGTTGGCAGGCCAATTGAGCACAGTAATACCATGGTCAGTAAACCATTTACCAGTGGTTTTGGCACTGTGAGCAGGTGCCAGGTCGTGCTGAAAAATGAAATCTTCATCTCCATAAAGCTTTTGAGCAGGTGGAAGCATGAAGTGCTCCAAAATCTCCTGATAGCTAGCTGCATTGACCCTGCCCTTGATAAAACCCAGTGGACCAACACCAGCAGCTAACATGGCACCCCAGACCATCACTGACTGTGGGTACTTGACACTGGACTTCAGGCATTTTGGCATTTCCTTCTCCCCAGTCTTCCTCCAGACTCTGGGAACTTGTTTTCCCAATGAAATGCAACCACTGAGCAACAGTCCAGTGCTGCTTCTCTGTAGCCCAGGTCAGGCGCTTCTGCCGCTGTTTCTGGTGCAAAAGTGGCTTGACCTGGGGAATGCGGCACCTGTAGCCCATTTCCTGCACACGCCTGTGCACGTTGGCTCTGGATGTTTCTACTCCAGACTCAGTCCACTGCTTCCGCAGGTCCCCCAAGGTCTGGAATCGGTCCTTCTCCACAATCTTCTTCAGGGTCAGGTCACCTCTTCTTGTTGTGGAGCGTTTTTTGCCACACTTTTACCTTCCCACAGACTTCCCACTGAGGTGCCTTGATGCAGCACTCTGGGAACAGCCTATTTGTTCAGAAAGTTCTTTCTGTGTCTTGCCCTCTTGCTTGAGGGTGTCAATGATGGCCTTCTGGACAGCACTCAGGTCGGCAGTCTTACCCATGATTGCGGTTTTGAGTAATGAAACAGGCTGGGAGTTTTTAAAAGCCTCAGGAACCTTTTGCAGGTGTTTAGAGTTAATTAGCTGATTCAGATGATTAGGTTAATAGCTCGTTTAGAGAACCTTTTCATGATATGCTAATTTTTTGAGACAGGAATTTGGGGTTTTCATGAGCTGTATGCCAAAATCATCAGTATTAAAACAATAAAACACCTGAAATATTTCAGTTGGTGTGCAATGAATCTAAAATATATGAAAGTTTAATTTTTATCATTACATTATGGAAAATAATGAACTATCTCAATATGCAAATTTTTTGAGAAGGACCTGTATATATTAATAAAAAGAAATGTAATTAAACTCATTTCACACACAGTTGCTAAACTGAATCAACACTGAACTGGATCTGAATAACGACACTTCTGTATTTTTAGAGCGGCTTCACAGCCGAATTAAACTCTTTTTGCATTATTGATCATTATCTTCCTGTTTATCACTGTAAAGCTGCTTTGAAACAAACTGTATTGAATAACGTGTTGTACAAATAAAGGTGACTTGACTATAAATTACATATTCAGATTTATTTAACTGTTTATATAACTTAATAATGGCATTTATTTATTTATAAATAAGATCAGATGTACTGTTCAGGAGTTTCAGTGCCTAAACTCTGAAGACTGTGAATAAGTCACCAGGTGCTCGCTCAGAAGAGAACAACATCCTCCCTACACAACAATATTCCCTGCAGGAAGTCACACACATGACCTCCACATATTCAAGGCTTCCTGAAAATTCCAGGCGCATTCCTGCAGCTCCAGATAAGAGTGTGTGTGAAGCTCAGCGTACCTGTGTCATCCTTCAAGAAAACCCCACTGACATTCTGAAGAAACTATTGTGATGTTCAATGTATTAGCACAGCGTTCAGTGTTCATGTGTGTGTGTTTGTGTGTGTGTGTGGGTGACAAGTCCATCTGTGGAAACAGTCGTGGCATATCCCTGCTCTCTGTGGCAGGGAAAGTATTAACGAGGGTCATGCTGTTCCGTCTTACCAAGAGCATCACAGAAAGGATCATTCCTGAGTCACAGTATGGCTTCAGGAGGACCGGTCCACCTCCGACATGATCTTTGTCCTGCACCAATTGCAGGAGAAGGGCAGAGAACAGAACCTGTTACTTGCCGTCATTGACCTGGCAAAGGCTCTTGACACCATTGACCGTCAAGTCCTTTGGGTCATTCTGGAGAAGTTTGGGGTGCCACCAAGATTTCTGTACATCCTACAAGTTTCACGTTGGCATGCAGGCTTGTGTGATTGTGGGTACATCTCAATCCCCCTCCTTTCCTGTGCAGGTAGGAGTGAAACAGGGGTGTGTACCGGCTCCAGTGAACTTCAACCTCTTCGTGGCAGCAGTCACCCTCCTCTGCCGCACCTCCCTCAGCCCCGACGATGGTGTTTGCCTGCAGTTTCGTCTGGACCCTGGACAGGAACCTCTTTAACCTTCGCCGCTTGCAAGCCATCACCAAGTGCAACGCCCTCACAATTCATGAACTGCAATATGCCGATGACTGTGCCCTCCTAGCCCACAGCCCTACCGCAATGCAGCACATATTGGATGTTGTATGCGCAGTGTATCAAGCTTGTGGCCTACAAGCCAACATCCAAAATACAGAGATCATTGTACAGACCATGGTCCCCACCCCCACACCCCCTGAATTCAATATTCATGGCACACCAGTAAAGGTTGTTCAGCACTTCTGCTACCTTGGAAGCATTCTAACACCCACCTGCCTCATAGACAACGAGATCCAGGCCCGCATAAATCTCGCCTCCTCTGCCTTTGCTAGGCTTCGTTCTCGAGTCTTTGTTAATAAAGATCTCTGTACCTTCACCAAAGCGGCCGTTTACCTGGCAGTGTGCGTTTCCACCCTGTTGTTTGGTTAAGAAGCATGGACTACCTACCGCAGGCATATTCGGTGTCTTGAGGGTTTTCACATCAGATGCCTCCAGCGCATACTAGGTGTCACACGGAAAGAAAAATCCCCCACACGGACATCCTACAGCGCACCAAATCCAGCAGCATGGAGGCAATCCTTGCTAGACGGCAACTGCGATGGGTTGGACGTGTTATCCACATGCCCTCCCACCACCTACCCCGGCAAGTCCTCTATGGGCAGATATACGCAACCAACAGGAGACCTGGGGGTCAGAAGCGTCGCTACAAAGATCACCTCAAGGAGACCCTGAAAAGCTGTGGCATCAACCCTGGAGTCCTGAAAACAACAGCTGCCAACCATCAGGCATGGAGTTCTGCATGCGATCTGGGGGCCCAACAGATCGAATTACAGCGCGGTCAACACAGAACTGAGCTGCATCAGCGCAGACACCAACGCGCACAGCCACAACTATATCCTTACCCAGACTCAGCATTCACATGTTCCTACTGTGGCAGGACATGTGGCTGGTGGTCTTCACAGCCACCTTCAATGGCACCGCCGACAGCAGCGGTTGCCTCAACATTCCAACAGTGCATCCTAGAAGTGACGTCATCTTCGAAATCGATGGAATGCATAAGAAGAAGAAGTGTGTGTGGGCACCTGTGCGTTCATCAGCCACGGTCTGGCTTGAGAGGGCGCTGCTGAGTGCAGTGGTGTGTGGGTGTGTGTGTGTTTGTGTGTGTGTCTGTTTGGACACCTGTGCGTCCATCAGCTACGGTCTGGCGTGAGAGGGTGCTGCTGAGCGCAGTGGTGTGTGTGTGTGTGTGTGGGCACCTGTGCGTCCATCAGCCACGGTCTGGCGTGAGAGGGCGCTGCTGAGCGCAGTGGTGTGTGTGTGTGTGTGTGGGCACCTGTGAGTCCACCTGTGCGTCCATCAACCACGGTCTGGCGTGAGAGGGCGCTGCTGAGCGCAGTGGTGTGTGTGTGTGTGTGTGTGGGCACCAGTGCGTCCATCAGCCACGGTCTGGCGTGAGAGGGCGCTGCTGAGCGCAGTGGTGTGTGTGTGTGTGGGGGCACCTGTGCGTCCATCAACCATGGTCTGGCGTGAGAGGGCGCTGCTGAGCGCAGTGGTGTCTGTGTATGTGTGTGTGTGTGTGTGGGCACCTGTCCGTCCATCAGCAATGGTCTGTCGTGAGAGGGCGCTGCTGAGCGCAGTGGTGTGTGTGTGTGTGTGTGTGTGTGTGGGCACCTGTGCGTCCTTCAGCCACGGTCTGGCGTGAGAGGGCGCTGCTGAGCGCAGTGGTCACCACCGTCCTGTACAGGGCCCCGCACCTCAGGCCCTGGAAGTGGTAGGAGCTGACGTTGGGTGGCACGCTCTCGTTCTTCATGACCACGCTGTCGTGGATGAGGAGCACGCGGTACAGATCCACGTCCCCCACCGCCCCGTCCCAGTGCACCTGCAGAGCGTCTGTGCTGCCCTGATTACTGACCCGCAGGTGTGTGACCTGTGCAGGCACTGAACACACACATCACACTTCATCACTGAACACACACATCACACTTCATCACTGAACACACACATCACACTTCATCACGGAACACAGATCAGACTGGAATAGGGGTGCAACGGCTTAAATAGCTTGCGGTTCGGTTTGTATCGCGGTTTCCTTACAGTTCGGGAAAAATAAAGAAAATAAGAACAATGCACAAATAAATACAATAGAGAAAAAATACTAATAAATGAATCAGTGTTTTTTTTATAGGTTTTTCAGTTAGGTGTAATATTAGTTTTCAGGTACAGAAATTTAATAAAGTAATCAAATGTAAAATAAAATTGCATATTTGACTATAAATTAAAGATTAATCCTTATTAAAGTTACAAAAGCTATTTTCATGTCTTTTGTTGTTTGATTAACATTAAAGTCACAGACAGCAGGAATATTAGGCTGCTGATCCATAACACTGATACTGTTACACATGTGCTATGAACACAAAGGTGATGCCGGTGTAAACGACTGGTCATGTTCGCAAACGGCACTTGCATTGAACATAGTTTACAAATAACCGTTTTTTTCACTCTGCTCGATTATCACTGTTGTAATGTATTATTGGGGAGCCAGCACGTTGATCCATCAAAAGAAACATACATTAGCGGAACTAATATTAAACATTAGTGGTCTGTTTTACGCGTTTTACGCGTCAACAAACCAGATCATAGATGCGTCATCAGATTTGAGATCTACCGCGGTGCAAGTGCGTGCCGAACGGTACCGTTCGATCTTTCCCCAAGAACCGCTACACCCCTGAACCGAACCCTGATGCAAGCGTCAGAGACTCACTGGTTGTTCCTGTGACGTGGGCGGAGCTACTCAGAGCTCCACTATTGGTGGTCACTGTGATGGTGTAGGAGTGTCCAGGCATCAGGCTGTTAAAGCTGCACTGCTGCACGTCTCGATCTAATGTCCTTCTGTCCACCGTCGAGTGTGCGTCCCTCAGCAGGACGGTGTAGTCGTCCCACTCGCCCACAGGACGGTTCCACACAGCGCTCAGAGATGTCTCGCTACTTTGACGTAGATCCAGCGACTGGACGGGCCGGGGAGCTCAACAGAGGAACACAGAGATATCTCACAATCTACCATGCGTGGTCTTACTATTCTGGGCTGCGTTTCCCAAAAGCATCATTAGCCAACAATGGCAATTTGTCGTTATCAGGATAGTTCAACGAGTCTGTGTTTCCCAAAACCATAGTTCTGACAAACATTTGCAAACAGCATTGCAGAGTTGTGTGTTTGTAACGACAAATCTCGACCTGTAGTTTGAAGAAGAGTTTCTCGTCTGCAGGGCATGTGGACTCCTGATCTTGAGCCAAATAAGCAAGCTGACATTCAGTACAATCTGTATCTTTAATTTAGAATACATAGAAATGTCATTTACGTCTTTTAGTTTGTCAAGAGATTTAAAGCATACTTTTTGAAGAGTCCGCATGTGTGAACGTGTGCGTCTAGTGCGTAAGAACGAGTCTATGATTGAATCTGGAAATAATGCAAAATAACTGAGAAAAATGAGAAATAGTCCTCACATGCCATGTTTGTAAAACATGCAAAACATCTAACAATATTTCGATCTCAAACAGATTCATTGAAAGTAGTTATTATAACTCACCCCGTGTGTGACGTCATAACCAACGAGGTTGAACAACCAAATTGTGACGCTATGATTTTAGGAAACAGTCGTGACTTGCTAGCTGATTTCTTCAACGATGCATCGTACTACGGTAGTGAAGCAGCGAGTTACAGCGCTGCACAGTTAACACACCCCGGTCTCTAGATAAGGGCATTGTTCATTGTGATACAGTTATATTTGAGTTTTGGGGTTGAATATCCACATTTTGGGGTTGAATTCACTCTTTAAAAGAGCCGTATTTAGTTTAAATTTTAGAAGTGTGTTAAAGGATTAGTTCACTTCAGAATTAAAGTTTCCTGATAATTTACTCTCCCCCACATCATCCACGATGTTCATGTCTTTCCTCCTTCAGTCGAAAAGAAATTAAGGTTTTTCATTCCAGGATTTTTCCTAGTGGACTTGCGCATTACGTAATCTTGTTGAAAGGTCAAGTGTGAAGTAGGGGGAAGTACAGACCCAGTGTTTACAAAGCCAAGGTGCAATGACTAAGTTAAATGCCATTTACAAAAATTAAATTAAAATTAAATTAAAATAAAAGGTAAAACAACGATGTTGGAGGACAAAATTAGACATTTCTAAACCAGAACACGCGTGATTACGTAATGTGTGTCGCATTACAGCTAGTGCAAGACCAGCATTTGTGGTTAAAAAGTATATAAATATTTATTTTGTTATAAAATGTCTGCTGGTTTGTCTGGATGAGACTCTTATTCCTCGGCTGGATCATGTAGAGACTTTGAAGCTGCACTGAAACTCACATTTGGACCTTCAACCCGTTGACCAAAAACCCTGGAATGTTTCCCTCAAAAACCTTCATTTCTTTGCGACTGAAGAATGTGAAGAGCTAAGCACACTTCTTTTAGACTCCTGTTGGCTTGTGCAGTTTCAGTGGTTGAATCAGTCACACACCTAGTCTCCCGTGGCAGTCTGCGGTCGAGCTCAGACCTCCGCTCTCCACGCTGACGGACGCCCGGTACAACCGGCCCGGAACCAGAGTCCAGTTAGTGAAGCTGAGCTCCAGCACACTCCTGTCCACAGTGCGGTTCGCCAGCACAGACGAGCCGTTGAACAGCAGGATCCGGTAGACATCCCAGCCGCCGTCAGGAGGAGACCAGGACAAGCGCAGGAGCTTCTCATTCAGGGCCTCCAGCTTCAGATGAGCCGGCCTTCCTGGAGCTGATGAGCAACACACACGGGCGCACACACAGACGCACACAGAGAGTTTTCGTTTATTTCTGTCTACCAACCACTGGCTCTCAGATAACACGCTTATGCTCTAAAAACTGTGATGTTTCTAAAACATTCAAATCGGAATTAGAATGTTATTTTAAAAAAAATTAACATATATATATATATATTTTTTTTAAAGTAATATTCCAAGAACATTCTGCAAATATCAATGACGTTCTGAGAATGTTGTTCTAAGGACATTATGATGACCCTTCAACTAAAACAAATAATATACAATAAAAATAAAATGTTACGAGAACTTTCATCAAGTAAAAACATCATAAATAAAGGAGCTTTTCCCCTACACAGTACCAGCTCGCCTCGACTCGACTTTGTTTGGTTTTCCACTGTGTAAAAGTTGTACCTGTACCTGCTTCCAGATACTTTTTTTCATATCACCTCCTGCGAGGTTCTGAGCGAGCTATAAATGGCGATACTAAAATGTGACGTGAAAAACCGGCAGACTGCTGATTGGTCAGAGAATAGTCACTATTCACTGTGTCATCACAGACGAGTTTAGCTGGTACTGGTAATGGAAAGCGCCATTTATTCCAAGAACATTATTCTAAGAGTATTTTCTCTCAACATCATGAGTAGGCATAACAAATATTAATAAGGTTATCAGAACATCTTAACTATTGCAAAATGTTAGTGATAGTTGAGGAAACATTTCCTGTTAGTTGACAAGGCAATAAATAATTTGTTGTTCATTTATACATACGTCATACAGTATCTATAGTGGTAAGTGGTTTTAAATGGTTTGTTATGCACAGCTCATGTTTCTTGCCTGTTCTTGCAGTCGTCCTGCTCTCAGCTGTTAGTTCTCCACTCTTCGTCTTCACCGACACCTGATAAGCATGCCCGGATGTCAAGCCGCTGAAGAGCCAGTGAGAAGCGTCTGGAGGAAGGGTGAGGGCCAGGTCAGAGGAGCCGGAACGAGACAGAGACAGCTCGTAGCGCTCCACGTGTCCGACTGCAGGAGTCCAAATGGCTTTGAGAGAGTCCTGGCTGCCGTTGCTCTGCAGAGTCAATAATGTGACGGGAGCCGGATCTACAGGAACGACAAGAGTCAATGATGTGACGGGAGCCAGATCTATAGGAACGACAAGAGTCAATGATGTGAAGGGAGCCGGATCAACAAGAACGACAAGAGTCAATGATGTTACGGGAGCGGATCTACAGGAACAACAAGAGTCAATGATGTGATGGCAGCCGGATCTACAGGAATGACAAGAGTCAATGATGTGACGGGAGCCGGATCTACAGGAACGACAGGAGTCAATGATGTGACGGGAGCCGGATCTACAGGAACGACAAGAGTCAATGATGTGACGGGACCCGGATCTACAGGAACGACAGGAGTCAATGATGTGACGGGAGCCGGATCTACAGGAACGACAGGAGTCAATGATGTGACGGGACCCGGATCTACAGGAACGACAGGAGTCAATGATGTGACGGGAGCCGGATCTACAGGAACGACAGGAGTCAATGATGTGACGGGAGCCGGATCAACAGGAACGACAAGAGTCAATGATGTGACGGGAGCTGGATCTACAGGAACGACAAGAGTCAATGATGTGCAGATCATGTTCACTCAATCTCTGGTTGTCTAATTGGTGTCCGCATAATAATGTAGAATTCATAGACAATTGGAAAAGTTTTTGACCTGTTGAAAAGACATGGTATTCATCCCTCCTGGGATGGTGCTGCTCTTCTCTCTAGTAATTTGACTCATAGTATTAGAGCTAAAACATGACAATCTTGGGCTCAGGTCAGGAAGCAGACAGACTGGCTAAACCGACCGTCTGTTAGCAGCCTCGCGTCACCAAGGTCAGATAAATCCCATCACATAGAGCCTCTTTCACCTAGATATCATCATATAGAGCCTCTTTCACCTAGATATCATCATATAGAGCCTCTTTCACCTATATATCATTATATTGAGACATGTAATTGATGTTCAACAAATAAAAAACAGATATAACACAGATGAGCAAATGAAAAAGCATGGGTTGCTGAATATTCGATCCCTTACTTCAAAATCACTCATAGTTAATGATATGATTTCAGATTACAACCTAGATGTGCTGTGTTTGACAGAAACCTGGCTAAAACCAAACGATTACATTACTAATGTACATAAATGAGTCCACCCCACAAGATTACTGTTATAAACATGAACCTCGTCTAAAAGGCAAAGGGGGAGGTGTTGCTGTAATTTATAGTAATATTTTCAAAACCACTAAGAAATCTAGTTTTAAATATACTTCTTTTGAAGTGTTGGAGCTTAATGTAAAAATATATAGTGTAAACGATAAATCACATTTGAGAATTCTGCTGGCTACTGTATACAGGCCACCAGGGCACCATACAGACTTTATCAAAGAATTTGCGGACTTTCTATAAGAATTAGTATTGGCTGCAGGTAAAGTTCTAATTGTTGGTGATTTTAATATACACATAGATAATGAAAAAGATGCATTGGGATTGGCACTTAAAGACATTGTAAACTCAATTGGAGTTAGACAACACGTGTCAGGACCCACTCATTGTCGTAATCATACTCTAGATCTAATATTAACTCTCTCTTTTTCAGCACTTTAGACGCAGTTGCTCTGTTGCACTTAAAGAAGATTAAAGAAAATAGTCTGACGCCGTGGTACAACGAGCACACACACACACACACACACACACTCACACACACACACAGGCCCTTAAGAGAGCAGCCAGAAAGATGGAGCGCAACTGGAAGAAAACTAAACTAGAGGTATTTCGGATTTCATGGAAGGAGAGCTCGATTGCTTACAGAGAGGCTTTAAAAGCTGCTAGATCTGCTTATTTTTCAACCCTATTAGAAGAAAATAAACATAATCCTAGATATTTATTTGAAACAGTGGCAAAACTAACGAAAAAGAAAGCTTTAAGCACAGAAGTTTCCAAGCAACACAGCAGTAATGACTTTATGAACTTCTTCACTTATAAGATCGATAATATCAGGGACAAAATTATAACTATGCAACCGTCTACTACAGCATCGCATCAGGGAGTGCATTGTAGTCTCCCTGAGGAAACATTTTATTCATTTGTTGCTTTAGGAGAGGAATAATTCTGCAAACTCGTTAATTCGTATAAATCGACAACTTGTATGTTAGACCCTATACCGACTAAGCTATTGAAAGAGATGCTTCCAGAGATCATAGATCCTCTTCTTAATATCATTAATTCATCTTTGTCTCTAGAATACGTACCAAAAACCTTTAAGCTGGCTATGATTAAACCGCTTGTTAAAGAAACACAACTTGATCCTACAGAATTAGTCAATTACAGGCCGATCTCGAATCTGCCTTTTCTATCAAAGATATTAGAAAAAACTGTATCCTCACAACTGTGTTCCTTTCTTGAAAGAAATGATATCTGCGAGGATTTTCAGTCAGGATTTAGACCGCACCATAGTACTGAGACAGCTCTCATTAGTTACAAATTATTTGCTCTTATCATCCGATCGTGGTTCTATCTCTCTATTAGTGTTACTTGATCTTAGTGCTGCATTTGACACCATTGACCACAACATTCTTTTAAATAGACTAGAAAACTATGTTGGCATTAGTGGAATTGCACTAGCATGGTTTAAATCATACTTATTTGACCGTTATCAGTTTGTAGCAGTAAATGAAGAGATGTCTTATTGATCACAAGTTCAGTATGGCGTACCACAAGGCTCAGTTCTAGGACCGCTGCTGTTCACTCTGTACATGCTACCATTAGGAGATATCATTGGGAAACATGGAATTAGCTTTCACTGTTATGCCGATGATACTCAGCTGTATATTTCTTCACGCCCTGACAAAACTTACCAGTTCACAAAATTAACGTAATGCATAGCTGATATAAAAAATTGGATGACTAGAAATTTCCTACTACTACTGAAAAAACAGAGATTCTAATTATTGGACAAAAAACTTCCACACGTAATAACCTAGAATACTGTCTAACACTTGATGGCTGCTCTGTTAAGTCTTCGTCGTCGGTTAGGAACCGGGGTGTGCTCTTTGATACCAATCTTTCATTTGAAAGTCACGTTTCTAGTATCTGTAAAACTGCATTTTACCATCTTAAAAATATATCTAAATTACGCCATATGCTCTCATTAACAAATGCCGAACAATTTGTTCATACGTTCATGACATCAAGACTAGATTATTGTAATGCTCTACTGGGTGATTGCCCTGCACACTTAATAAACTAATTACAGCTGGTCCAAAACACACTCACACACACTCCAGATCTGACTAGGAGCTTCGCCTGGACACACACACACACACACACACACACACACACTCACACACACACTCACACACACACTCACACACACACTCACACACACACACTCACACACACACACACACACACTCCAGATCTGACTAGGACCTTCGCCTGGACCCGATGACAACGCAGTGCTGAAGTCCACTAGCCTCTCCCTATGGAGGATCCCTATACCACTCTCCAGATAAAACGTTGTGGGGATTTCGGTTCGCGTACCTAGCCCAAAGTGATAAAATTAAATTAAATTCTGTTTCAAATTTATAGGCAAGACAAGTAGTTTGTTTAGGCATGGTTTGTAGGGAATTACAAACCTGCGCACATAACTATAGAATCAGCTCTTAATGCGCATGTGAACGCATCAGCGTTTCTCACAGGTTCAGTTTAAAGTCTGTTCAGAGATAACGCCGTCGCCTTAGCGGCCCCTAATTTCATAACAAATTATCATTTCAACGGAAGTGAATCAATCAAAACTAACTTTAGCTGGAAAATAACATTATTCAAGAACCGATGTGAAGCCAAAACAATCTCTGTTACCTTCAATTATTTGTTTATCTCTGTAAAGCTGCTTTGAAACAATCTACATTGTTAAAAGCGCTATATAAATGA
>CM060640.1:1042500-1210000 GCA_030578275.1 Meda fulgida
AGGGTAACACTTTATTTTGATAGTCCACTTTAGAGATTCTACTGTCTATGAGTAACTTTGCATCTACATGTCAACGTATTATACTAACCTAAACCTAACAGTCTAATTATACTCTAACGAGAGTTTCTTGACATGTAGTTTACACATGAATTAAAGTTACTTGACATGTAGTTGCACATCAATGAGTTACTTGACATGTAGTTGCACATTAATTAAAGTTACTTGACATGTAGTTGCATGTTAATGAGTTACTTGACATGTAGTTGCATTTTAATGAATGTTAATTGACATGTAGTTGCACATTAATGAAAGTTAGTTGACATGTAGTTGCATGTTAATGAAAGTTAGTTGACATGTAGTTGCACATTAATGAAAGTTAGTTGACATGTAGTTGCATCTTAATGAAAGTTAGTTGACATGTTGCATGTTAATGAAAGTTACTTGACATGTAGTTGCATGTTAATGAAAGTTACTTGACATGTAGTTGCACATTAATGAAAGTTAGTTGATATGTTAATAGATAATGTCTAAAGGGGGACCATCAAAAAAAAGTGTAACAAAAAAATTAGAATGTGTACACCCCTATATAGAATTAAAAGGAGGTGCACAAATTAGTAAAATCAAGTGCAATTACGACATTCTTAAAGAGAAGTGCCAGACATTATATAAACCTCAATAAATCAGTCTAGTTCTTAAGCATTGAAGTTCATAGTTCCATCATGCCAAGATCTCAAAGATCTCAAAACATAAGCTGGAACGTCTCAGAAGGAAGAACTAAGTTTCGTGTTTTTTTTTGACAATGACTGTTAAGGGAGCTCCTCCCTAAATCCACTCCAAGAGCCTGCAGGGACCTTCAGAAGCTCTAGCTACAGTCGGTGTGTGTGTGTGTGTGTGTGTGTGTGTGTGTGTGAGTGTGTGTGTGTGTGTGTGTGTGTGTGTGTGTGTGTGTGTGTGTGTGTGTGCGTGCGTGTGCGTGTGCGGTGTGTGTGTGTGTGTGTGTGTGTGTGTGTGTGTGTGTGTGTGTGAGACAGTCCACCAGTAGAAGGAAACTAATCCCGTCTACAGAGGAGGACAGGAGGAGGAAGCAGGACTTCTGGAACAATGTGTCCTGGACAGATCGGGTCAAAGGTCGAGTTGTTCAGCCTTAGTTCTGATGTCCAAACGTCAAGCTGAACCGCAAAGCAGATCCAGAGAGGAATCAGACGAAAAGACAGAAATGAAGGGCCAAGTTTAAGTCCGGTTGCATAGACCGCTAAGACTAGTCTTACAAGCTAGTCAACAAATGCTTTGATTGTTCATCATTTTTTTTCAGTCAGTTCTACAAAAACGTAGATTGTCGTAATTTGATACCGAGAAGTAAGATTACACCTAACTATCTACTAGTGCTCATACTACATCAGTGAAGTCAACTAGAAGGCAATGGCTGTTTATGCAACTGGCTCCAGGGCTGAATTTATCAAGCTTCTCAAAGTGCTATTTTAGTCTTAAGTCCAGAGAATTCATTAAATTTACTGCTACTTTCAAACTTTGCATGTTTTCAGCAAGTTATCAAATTTCTGAAAGCTAAGAATCACTCTTACTCTCCCAGTTATTTAAGACAGCTCGAGAGATCTCTCCAGTGGTTAGGAGTTGCCAGTAGGGGCTTGTGATGCACTGAGGAGACAGAGACAAGCAGTAAACCAAACGGCATCGTTTATATATTGTGCAATTTATGTGCAGAAATATGATGTGCACTTTATGTCATGTAATACCCACGTTTCCCACACCACTAATCCTACCCAAGGGGTTTACAGTATGTTTCATATGAACGTAAAAACTAATTTTCGCGTATAAATTGCATGGTAAACACAATGTTATATAGACGCATTTCATGAGATTGTGTTGGTATATCATAATGTATTCTCTTGAATTTTTATCCTCTTAGGAATTTCACCATTCAATGTGAATTTATCTGAGAATATTCTTAAATAAGGACATCTATTCAGTGATTGGTCCGTGCCAATGACGTCATCCAAAATCCCGTTAGTGTCGTGAATCATCTCTAAGACTGACACTTAAGATTTAGTCATACACTTCACAAATTACTACTGAGATGCTTGATAACTTACTTTTATGTGCAGCTTTGAGCCAAGAAATGTTTTTACTCTTAAAGGGATAGTTCAACCAAAAATGAAAATTCTGTCAGTATTTACTCACCCTCATGTTATTCCAACCCCGTAAGACCTTCGTTCATCTTCGGAACACGAATTAAGATATTTTTGATGAAATCTGAGAGCTGGATCACTCCTCCACACTAGTCCATAGGCTTCTTCAGGGAGTGAAACTTGCCGGCCTCGAAAAGTTATTAAAGACATCGTTAAAATAGTCAGAGTGACTACAGTGGCTCAATCTTAAGTTTATCAAGCGACGAGAATACTTTTTGTGCGCAAAAACAAACATAAATAACAACATTATTTCAACTCTTCATTTCCTTCTCGTGGGCCTCTAGTCAGTTAAACTAGTATGTTTGCGTAGAGCTACGTCACACGTAGGCTCACTATTGGCCGACGCTGGTCATGTGTGTGATGCGTGTGACGAACAACAACAGAAGCTTACGCTGTTACACTAGTTTAACTGACTCAGAAGGAAATGAAATAAAGTCGTTCTTTTAGGGTTTTTTTGCGCATAAAAAGTATTCTCGTCGTTTGATAAACTTAAGATTGAGCCACTGTAGTCACTTGGACTATTTTAATGATGTCTTTAATAACTTTTTGAGGCCGGCAAGTTCAATCCCTGAAGAAGCCTATGGACTAGTATGGAGGAGTGATCCAGCTCTCAGATTTCATCAAAAATATCTTAATTTGTGTTCCGAAGATGAACGAAGGTCTTACGGGGTTGGAACACCATGAGGGTGAGTAAATACTGACAGAATTTTCATTTTTGGGTGAACTATCCCTTTAAGTCAATTCTTAGTAGTATTATTGTGAGTAATTCTCAGAGGCTTGATAAATATGGGCCCAGATCTCCATCTTAATGGGCCGTATATGAAAGAATCCCCCCCCCCCCCCCCCCCCCCCCCCCCAGTAAACACAGTTCACCTGTTCACTGCCACCAGCCCTTCTGAGAACAGATCTGAAGTGAAACGCCTAGGTTAACCGGCTATATATACAGGAATAAACAAAAAAAAATTATACTCAATGTGAGACACTGACAGACAATTATAAGAAATGCCTAAATGAGGAATTCTGAAATCTGGTTGAAAATCCTGAAAATGTTAATGTACCTATAATTTACTTTTACTATAATATACTACAGTATAATTTATATACTATGAGGACAATTGGATTTCTATTCTTCTTTATAGCATACGTATTATAAATTGAGAATTAAGATATGAGGAATGTTGAAAATAGTTAGAGTTACAATCTAGAAAACATTAGTAACTGATTACGTTTTGAGTAACTTTTACCCACACCACGCTTCTCTTCTAGTCAGAGAGAGAGAACACACTGTTCTGAGCCAGTGCCAAATACTTAAAGCACGTCTACAGATGCTCACAAACACTGAGTGAATGCAGGAGCTTCATCACATCTGTCAGAACAATGTGTTCCACCGGATCAATGTCAACAAGAAAAACAACCATACTTCACTGAAGAGACACTTCCACACACTTCTGATTCACTACAGCTCTGAAGGAATGTGAGGGTCTTACCGGTATGAACTGTAATGTTTAAGCGAGCGCCGTCCGTCTCGGAAATGATCCCAAACACATAGGTCTCACCGGGAATCAGACCCACGATCCAGCAAGTGTAACGGTGGCGTCTCTCCGTGTCTTCAGAACACCTTGTGAAGTGAGAAGCATCCGTCATGATGAAACTGCAGGATTTTCCAGGTGTTGTGAAATTGATTATACAATTATCCATTTGAATACTGGCTGCAGTTACATTCACAAGACACCTGACGGCATCAAGCTGCAAACAACAAACATACAGCAGAACGTTAAAGAGAAACTGGTATTTACTAGTGTTATGATGATCTTGATAATATTGCTGGAGCTCAAACAGAAGAGCATTGTGCTAGAAATGTCATGGGTTCGATTCCCAAGGAACGCATGGACTGATGAAGTGTAAACCTTGAATGTAATGTAATGGCAGCACTGATTTTCCTGAAGTTTCGGTTAAGTATGTAACCCACGTCCTGAAGGAGGGAAAGGAGTGGTAATTGGGATCACTTCAGGGAGCCCTATCATCTTCAAGTGTATACAGAATAAGCCAATGCATATTTGCGTGCCAGATTTGCATCTCACGTCCCGCCCCACAGCGCGGGTATAAATACGGAGCGGATGCACGCACCTTTGTTTCACGCTGAGGAGCCGAGGGTGTTCGGGCCGAGCAGCGATGGTACAGCAATCATGGCGACAGGACGTAACATCTTCGTTCCCTCATTCAGGGAACAAGGGTTACATACGTAACCGAGACGTTCCCTTTCAGACTGTCACATTCAAGGTTATGTTGTCGTGCCAACGTAATTGGGATCCCTATGGAAAACACCACGGTTGCTGCCACCTCGAGCGCCCTACATAAGTCTCTCAGACCCCCAATTATATGGGGCGGAAGACATACCTAGGGAGTTCATACTGCTGTTCCGTATAACCCATACAGAACAACTCTTGGATAACACTGGGAAAGTGTGCCCTTTCTGGGGGAGAGGAACGCTGCAGAAGCCACATCCTGCCCGTAGGGAGGTAACATGTGGGAGTTACACATTTGGGCTGGCCGATCAGGGCAGTACAACATATGGAATGTCACTGGGGTGGCTCCAGCCTCAGTATGGGGAGACAACATCGGACAGTGATGGCAGAGCAGACTCTATGAAGGGAAAGACACGCGCTCACTGCAGGGAGCTGTACCGTGGTAGAATACACATATGGGATCGCCGCATGAATCACAACATATGGGACCCAGCCAAGCAAAGGTTCCACCCATGCATACGAATGTTGGGTCTGGTGTCGGATGCTCTGCCATGTCTGACAGCTGAGCGGTGTGGAGGAACTCAACAGGGTTCGCCTAAGTGGGCAACCAGTCTGGAGCAAATAAGCACACATATCCGCTCCATGTGGAGGGGAGTGGCGCAGCAAGCTGACACTAGAGCGTGTACTTCGGTGTTACTGGTTACTTAAGGCAAGCAGACGTGAAGAGACCGGCTCAACACGTAGGCTATAGAATCTAGCGAATGTGTTGGGTGTCGCCCAGCCCGCAGCTCCACAGATATCTGTCAGCGAAGCGCCACGTCCCAGCGCCCAGGAAGAGGCAACACTCCTAGTGGAGTGGGCTCTTAACCCGAGCGGGCAAGGCACGCCTTGGGTCTGGTACGCCAAAGCGATGGCATCCACTATCCAAAGGGCCATCCTTTGCTTGGAGACAGCCTTTCCCTTCTGCTGGTCTCTGTAACAGATGAAGAGCTGGTCTGAGGTCCTTAGGCTTTGAGTTCCGTCCGTGTGTATGCGCAGGGCACAAACGGGAGAGAGAAAAGCCAGGCCTGGGTCTGCCTCCTCCGTTGGCAGTGCTTGCAGTTTCACTACCTGGTCCCGGAAGGGAGTGGTAGGAACCTTGGGCACATATCCAGGCCTGGGTCTCAGGATAATGTGAGAGTTGGCCGGGCTGAATTCTAAGCACGATATGTCGACCGAAAATGCATGCAAGTCCCCTACCCTCTTGATGGAGGCCAATGCAACCAGGAGTACTGGTTTCCAAGACTGTTTTCCAATTTTTAACCCTGCTGATTGCAAAAGCTCAAAGGGCGCTCTCTGCAGTGCGGAAAGCACCAGAGACAGGTCCCAAGAGGGTATCGAGTGAGGGCGAGGAGGATTCAGTCTCCTCACCCCTCTCAGGTCGTGCTTCGTTACACTCGAAGATGACAGAGCTCCCTGAAGTGATCCCAATTATGTCGGCACCTCGAAAGGGTTGCTATTTAAGCTACACTGCTGTTCAAAAGTTTGGGACCAGTACGATTTTTTATGTTTTTAAAATAAGTCTCTTCTACTCACCAAGGCTGCATTTATTTGATTAAAAATGTAAAAAAAAGTAATATTGTTAAATATTATGACAATGTAAAACAGCTGTTTCCTATGGAAGCTGGTTTCCACCACCGAATAAAAAATATAAAAGGTAATTGTGACTTATCTCACAATTCTGACTTTTTATCTCATAGTTCTGACCTTTTATCTCAGAATTGCATGATATAGTCACAATTGCATGTTATAAAGTCACAATTCCACTTACAAATCCACTCCAATTACAAGAAAAAAGTTAGAATTACGAGTTTATTTCTCGTAATTCTGATTTTATATCCCGCAATTCTAAGTTAAAAAGTCTCAATTATCTTTTTAATGTTTTATTCTGTGGCAGAAACAAGCTTCCATAGTTTTCTATGTGAATATATAGTAAAGTGTAATATATTCCTATGATCAAAGCTGAATTTTCAGCATCATTACTCCAGTCCAGGGTTCCACAGACTGCTACTGTTGAACTGTAATTTTCTGCTACCAGGTAGGCTCCGCCCACAAAAACGGCATCGCTGTTAGCAAACACAAAACAGGACTATAGGCAGATGAGTAAGAGTTACTGCTCACCGTTGATGTGGAGGCTGCTGTAGGAGTGACTGTAGACGCTGGAGGAGTGACTGTAGGAACTGTAGGAGTGATTGTAGACACTGTAGGAGTGAGTGTAGATGCTGAAGGAGTGACTGTGGACCCAGTAGGAGTGACTGTAGACGCAGTAGGAGTGACTGTAGACGCTGGAGGAGTGACTGTAGACGCTGGAGGAGTGACTGTAGACGCTGGCATAGTGACTTTAGATGATGTAGGAATGACTGTTGATGCTGTAGGAGTGACTGTAGATGCTGTAGGAGTGACTGTAGACGCTGGCGTAGTGACTTTAGACGCTGTAGGAATGACTGTTGACGCTGTAGGAGTGACTGTAGCTGTAGGAGTGACTGTAGACGCTGGAGGAGTAACAGTAGACACTGGAGGAGTGACTGTAGACACTGGGGAAGGTGATGCTGTGGTGCTTGGAGCAGCTGTGCTGATGATGACCGTGGGATATGTGTTTATTTCTACAGCTGCTGTAGTAGTAGTTGCAGTCGCTGATGTGAATGTGTCTGTGTCCAGGGCAGGTGTAGATGTATACAGGGCCGTCTGGGAGGTCGTGGAACTCGCTCTAGCTCTAGAAGAACTGGTGGCTGAATTTGGAGCAGATCTAGTATCTGTACTGGTAAGAACTTCAGTAATTGCTCGGGTCGTTCTGGTTTTGAATGGCAACATGGTCTGAATGTCTTTGATGATCTTTGAGCGTCTGGTTGTGGCATTTGTCCATGCGCCATCTGTGTTTGACACTAGTAAACTACTGGTTGAGCTCTCAGTCGATGCGTGATCTGCTTCAGTGCGGATGCTGTTACCGTTCGACGGACCTGTCTGAGCATCTAAAGCGGTCTGAGCTTCAGTGCTTGCATCGGAGGAAACTGAAAGCTCAGCATCCGTTGTGGAGAGCGTGAACCCTTCCTGAGAAATTGGAGGGTTATGGGTCTGCTCCGATACATCTGAGCTCACGTGAAGTCTGTTCTGGGTTCTGGTCACCATCAGAGTGGTGGAGGACAAATCGGTGCCAGCGTAGGGTGATTCTGTCTCCAGCGTTTGAGTGTAGTTCTCCTTAAGGTCTGTTTCGGCTGTGAATGCAGTCAGATCACCTAGACCAGTGGTGGCGGTCCGTTTCGTTCTGCTTCTGACGGTGTGCTGGGTCATGAGAGGGACTGTCCGAGTGGTGATTTCCGCTATGGATTTCACTATTGAAACTGTGGATGGGCCTGATGGAAAGAGATGATGTTAGCATTATGCAGCATGTGTTTGCCAAATATAAATCATAATGAAGCTGATGTGCACCAAATGGTAATTCCTTAATTCACAGCTGTTGTGCATTTTAAGAGGTCTTTTTTCTTGATTCGTCTATAATGGTGCAAAACCAATGGAAGCTTGCTTCTGCTGTAGAATTAAAAATAAAAAAGGTAATTGTCACTTTTTATCTCATAATTCTGAATTTTGTTCTCACAATTGCGAGTTTACATCTCACAATTCTGACTTTATAACACACAATTGGGAGATATAAAGTAAGAATTGCATGATATTTACTCACAATTATGTGTTATAAAGTCAGAATTGCGAGATATAAGCTCGCAATTGTGGAATAAATAGGTCACAATTATCTTATAAAATTATACATTAGATGATACACCAATTTATTTGCCTCTGAAACACAACAAAGATACTGCTCTGAAATCTCTTTTTGCATGCCTAGAAGAAGTAAAAATGTGGTTTTCTCAAAATGTCTTATTTTTTAATTAATCCAAAACCGACGTTATAGTCTTTGGCCCCCATGACAACTAAAATAGCAGTAACATTGATTATAATTATCTTTATCCAACTTCATCTTGCATTAAGAACTTAGGTGTTCTCTGGGATCAGAACTTCAAATTTGAAAAACAAATAAATGCAGTGATTAGTCCTTGTTTTTTCCAGCTACGTCTTCTCTCTAAGATCAAATCCTCCCTTTCTGAGAATACCTTAGAGATTGCTGTCCATATGCTCATTACATCACGGTTGGATTATTGCAACTCTCTTTACTATGGCATACCCAAACACTCTATTTCTCGTCTCCAACTAGTACAGAATGCTGCTGCAAAGTTCCTCAAAAGAAAACCTAAATTTGATCATGTTTCACCTATCTTAAAATCACTGCATTGGCTTCCTGTGCATTTTAGAATTGATTTTAAAATTCTTCTTTGTTTTTAAATCCGTAAATAATCTGGCACCGAGCTATTTGTCTGAGCTACTCTGTCCGCACAATCCCACACAAAACCTGAGGTCTGGTTCCCAGATCACGGTTAAAGAATAGAGGGGATAGAGCCTTTGCGATTGCTGGCCCTAGGCTGTGGAACAGCCTTCCGGTTCACATTAGAGCGGCTCAATCTCGAACTGTTTTTAAATCCTCTCTTAAAACCTTTTTTTTCTTTAGCTTTTAAATCATTGTGAGCTTAATGAATGTGTGGTTTGTCCTAGTTCTTTATCTTTTGTATTGTTCAGCACTTTGGTCAGCCCTGTTTGCTCTTTTTAAATGTGCTATATAAATAAATACAAACTTGAAATTTGAAACTTGAAAATGTTTTATTCTGTGGCGAAAACAAGCTTCCATAAAATCCAGCAAGTCAGAATCATGGAAAAAAATGTCTCGGTTACGACTATAACCTCGGTTCCCTGAAGAGGGAAAGAGACGCTACATCGATTGACGCTGCGGGAATGATTTGCGTGATGACGTTTTGAAGCACATGTGAAATCAGTCCAATGGTGTGGCAGAACGTCAGAGGCGGGTGACGTCACGAACCAGGAAACTATAAAGCCTGCCCCCAAAAAAAACAGCGCTAGCTTCGCAAAAGTCTGAAGTAAGTCTCTGACTTAAGTCGTAGAAGATATGGCAAGGTGACGCAGCGTCTCAGGGAACCGAGGTTACAGTCAAAACCGAGGCGTTCCCTTTCAAAGGAACTCACGCTGCGTCGATTGACGCTGTGGGAACGTCTATACCAACGCCACCATCGCGAGAAGTGTCTGTCCTGTGTGAAATTGAGAAGAGCAGCACTAGGACGAGAGCACTTGGGACCCTGGTATAGAGTCAAGGTTCAAAGAGTAGAACCTTACAAATGTGTGCGGTGAGGACTACCCTGCTGCATTACAGACATCTTGGAGGGCAACTCGTGACATAAGCGCCTTGGAGGCCGCCATACTCCTAGTAGAGTGGCAACAGACAGCCATAGATGAAGGCTGTCCGACCGACTCATAAGCAAGTGAGATAGCCTCAACCACCCACTTGCTCATTCTCTGCTTTGATGCTGGGGACCCTTTGTTAGGGGGACCAAAACACACGAACACAGAACACAGCATCTAGCGCTCTGACTGAGCACAGCAGGTTATTGTTTTCCTGGTCCAAATTTTGAAAAGGAGGAGGACTGCAGCACAATATATCTAGCCACATTAGTGGGGACCATGGGAACCCTGGTACGAACTGCAGGCCTCAGACTTAGAGTACCACGGAGGAAACGAGATACCAAAGGGTCTTTACCCAAAGATATTCCACCCAAAGGAATGTGGTAAGCACCTATGGCTGCCACATAGACCTTTAAAGTGGACAGGGATAGACCTGCAGTGTACCCCTCCTGCAAGAACTCCAGCACTGTACAAACCGGGCAGTTATCTGGGTCCAACTAACGGTCACTACACCATGAAGTGAAAACTCTCCACTTCAGGGCATAAAGTTTCCTCGTGGAGGGACCTCTGGAGTGTAGAATGGTCTCAACAACCTTGGCTGACAGACCAGTACCTATGAGCTGGGCCCCCTCAGAGGCCAAGCCCACTCTGAGCGGAGGCCCATCGAGGAAAGACACTAAATCAGGAAACCATACTCGGCCCGGCCATCACGGGGCTATTAGAAGTAGGCGAACTTGGTCCCTGCCAATTCTCTCCAGAACTCCTGGGAGCAGAATGATTGGGGGAAAAGCGTTCAATGTACCATGTTCAATTTATCTATGTGTTCTATGGCCCCTTTCTCCAACAGAGTTTCACTTCTTGTTCTATTACCAGAACCTGCTCAGGGCCCACCACGGTGGATAGGACCCCATAAACCTTGGCGGGTCGAGACCAGCACTGTATTTGATAACCCTTTTCAATAGTTTTCAAGACCCAACGAGAAACATTTGGTTGTAGCTTCCATGCTGCCAAAAATTCTACAAGAGGTACCAGCCTCTCGAGGCTGGCTTCTGTTTTTTGTTGCGCAATTAGCCTGACGCCCTGTAACGGTGAACCGGCAGGGAACGACTGAACTGACTGCTCTAGGACCCTCCTCGGCATCTGGGCCGGCATCCCAGGGACACTACGTTTCTGGCTGGACACTGAGATATGTGCTCGCCGGAGAATGCTGTGCCCAGAAACCCCCGGGGTGGGCATGAAGGCTGTGGTTGCACTTTTGCTTGGCTTTGTTTCTGCTGGCCTTAGATGTTGACAGGGGTGCATCCATAAGTAAGTTCTTGTCTTTTTCCCTAGATTACTTAGATTGAGCCACAGATGCCTCTCAGTGGCCACCTGGGCTGCCATAGAGCTGGCGCTGCTTTGTTTTGGGCAGGCTTTATAGTTTCCTGGTTCGTGACGTCTCCTGCCTCTGACGTTCCGCCACACCATTGGACTGGTTTCTCATGTGCATCAAGATGTCATCAATCGACGCAGTGTGAATTCCCTTGAAAGGGAATGACATCTCTTGCACATTTTGTAACTTTAGAAAGTGAGTGGTGCTAAAAACACGTTCACGTTCAAAAATAGATGAACGTGAATCTAACATTTTATAACGTGGGATGTTGTATGCATTGCAGCAGTTAAGAAACAAGTGGCTCTAAAAGATTAATGCCTCATCGCTTTTGAAAATAACATACCAACCTACACTAAACCTAACCGATAGTGCAAACGTGAGATAAAACACACATGCTGTAGTAACCGTGCCACTTGATCTACTTCTACAAGTCTTTGAGCTCTTTTCTGGTGTTTCAGAGACTCAAATTCCAGCGCTTCACATCAGTTTACTGTTCACTACAGAAGAAATACACACTTATGTGATGCAAACCTCAAAATCTCATAGTTTAAAGGTCATAACACAGTAGGGAAATGCGTGGAAATAAGACTTTATTAATTGTGTGAAAAGGAATAAAAGTCGTGGGTGTTTAATTTCAGCTGAAAACGGCAGTGATTTGTATAGCAGGTTTAGAAAAAACATAGGTAGAGGTTCGTGTTTCCGATGAGTCTGAGTTGAAACCTAAATGTGCTTTAACAATATGGACAGCATAAATACATACATTATATTATTATACTAGTATAATATAAATTTATGAAGGTACTGTTAGTAACCTCACTGATTATTGTACTGTATTAGACTGTAGGCCAGATCACTGTTTGATCATGCTAAATGCCAAAAGCAAGTCAAAACCACCTAAATGTTACTTCTATAGGCACGTGTTAACAGATGGCAGCTCGTTTCAAGCCACTGAAAAAAAAAATCTACTTTTTCTCTCAGAATTGCCCGTTTATTTCTCACAATTTTAGAATCTCGAGTTTAGATGAACTCAGAATGGCAAGATATTAAGTCACAATTGTGATGAAAAAAGTAGCAATTACTTTTTTAATTCCGTGGTACAAGCTTCCATAGACATAAGTGAAGATGTGATGGCAGGAGAGTGAGCTGACCTGTGTCGGGGCAGAGAGACGCGGACCCCCGTCGGCCCTCAGAGTCCACCGTCAACATAGACCAGTTGGAGTACCTCTGCTCGGAGTGCACCACCACTCGCACACCCTGCTTCTTCAGGAACAGCGGCGAGTCCGCCAGTCCGAAGAGCCCTGGGCTGTCGTGGCACGTCCACGCTGGTGCGGTGTGGCACTCGCTGAGCTTGACCAGGCGAGCGTGGTGGGGGATGGCGGCGCTCTGATTGGCCCACAGGCACCAGGACAGCAGCGTGTGGTTGAGTCTCCTGTCGCCGGTCCAGATCCACTGCTGAGACGGGTCGCTCTCATCACACATCCTCAGCACCACCACGCTCACATGCGCGCTCAGACACAAGCCTTTATTAGTGTGTGCGATCAGAAAGCCACCTGCCATGAGAGAAAATGATTGATCATCTGAGTAACTCGCTAACACTGCATTATGGGTGCACTAATATGCATTAATTCACTCAGCTCAGAGATCCACTGGTTGACGATCACACGTTGATCTGATTGGTTACAAGGTAGTTTGTGACGTCAGAAACACCAGCGATTTCAAAACGTGTGTGATGATTGTGGCTGAAGAAGCAGGAGGAGGCAGGATCCAAATGCAGCACAACTTTATTAAATAAACCCCAGACTAAGACTAAGACTCAGGGAACGGAACGGAACGACACAAGGGCTTAAATACAAGGGCAAACAAGATATCGTAACTCGTAAATCCGAGACACCTGGGGAGACTAATAACAAGACAAGGAACACCTGTGGACACTCAGCAACCAATAAACAAATGACAAGACACATGGCAGATTCACATGACAAACAGGGAATCACATGACAGACAAGGCAAAACCCACACCGTGACACCATGTCTTTGGTTCACTGCAGTTTTGAGCAGAAAATACTCAGCAATGCTGTCGACTTATGAATTTACACATGGTTGTCTTGAAGCATATTAAAAACACCACAGACACATAAACAACATTAAAAGCTGGATTTTCACCACAGGGGGACTTTAACTAATGCACAGATTACTGTCTGACTCATGAAGAACTAAACTAATACTGCATCAGTAACTCATAGAGAGTCTAGATTTATAGATTAAGACATTTAGGAATTGCTATTAATTCAATGTGTCATCATGGATTAATTCTCTATCAACATCTATTTTAACTAATAGTGTAAATAATGTTTTAATTTCCAGAATGGGTCAAAGCTGACTGTGGATTTCAACTCAGTTGACAGCTCTAATGAATCATTCCAATGATTTATAAAGATGTTCTTATGTCACGATTTAACTAATCCATTAATGAATGCTTTGGTTCATTCATTAACTCAAGATTATTCAAAATGTGCATTAGTTAAAGATAGGCAATTTTTTATAAACACTTCTTGTAATAGGCCAACTGATTGAAACTCTCTTCACATCCTCACAGCAATCAATAATAGAAGTAGTCTAAATATATATATTTATACTCCTGGGAGCCAAGAATAGACTTTTGACCTCTGTAGTGGACATTATATTTGAGTGAATTTCTCTGACACCGTACATGTCACAGTTGTATGTCCTGTAAAGAACACATTCTGGGCCTTTCAGAGATACCAAATGTGTGGAGGTTTCTCCAGGACAAGATCTCCTTCATGGTCTTTAAAAATGACTGACATTAATTTAGTCAATATGGCAAATTTTCTCCCATTATTACACTTTTTTCATTACAAGTTTCTGCAAGAACACAATAATATTCAAATTAGATACAGTGTACAGATACATTGTATTGAATGGGACTACACATGTATGGCCAATTTACCCACATATTGCATAAAGTAAAATGGTATATCAATTAAATCCGTTATATAAAATAGTTGATAATCATCTTTATACAAAGTTTGGATAAAAAAAAACTGAAACCTAAAAATTGATTGCTGAGTCCTGGTGTCCACTAGAGAGGACATATGAATAAAATAGCCCCTCTGAAATCGCCTAGCATGAATGAATACATATTAGTATTAGTATTGAAAAGTGTTACTAATATCTCTGAATATTATCTCAATCCTGGGGAAGATTGTCATAATCTAAAGTTATGATTTCTTATGGACTTACATAAATACCCAACTTCATCATTTTTGTCATGTCTTAGATGAGAAAGTCTTATAGATTCCATCAAAATAATTTCACGATCAGCAGCCGATAGTCTGTATAGTGGGTGTTTTATGGATTTCCCAGCCGTTCTGAAGGCGTTTTTCATTCCACTGCGCCACTTTTCCGCTGTTTTTCTATGTCCCCGCGCTAGACGGACGCATTTGACCGCTCGTCTTGTAAAAGCAAGCTCAACTTTTCTAAACCTTTCGCTTTTTTCCTGTTCCATTGCACTGTGCGTGCGTTCCATGTGAAAGGATTAGTTCACTTAAAAATAAAAATGTTGTCATCATTTACTCACCCTCAAGTTGTTCTAGACATGTATAAATTCTTTCTTCTGCTGCACACAAAGGAATATATTTTGAAGAATGTCGGTAACCAGACAGTTGATGGGTCTCATACACTTATATAGTATTTTGGAAGTCAATAGGGTCCATCAACTGTCTGGTTACCGACATTCCTCAAAATATCTTCCTTTGTGTTCAGCAGAGAAAGAATGTATACAGGTCTGGAACACGTCGGTGAAGCATTACACATTAAAAATGAAAGCAGTACAGTAATAATGTAATAAGTAATATCTGTGGTGAGTTTTACAGCAGAAGTCAGAGAGACCTCAGGCCTCGTCCCGATACAAACTACAGACCAGACCCGATACACACTCACTATTACATACAACACCGACACACACTCACTATTACATACAACTCCGACACACACTCACTATTACATGCAACACCGACACACACTCACTATTACATGCAACACCGACACACACTCACTATTACATACAACTCCGACACACACTCACTATTACATACAACACCGACACACACTCACTATTAGATGCAACACCGACACACACTCACTATTACATGCAACACCGACACACACTCACTATTACATGCAACACCGACACACACTCACTATTACAATACAACACCGACACACACTCACTATTACATACAACACCGACACACACTCACTATTACATACAACACCGACACAGACTCACTATTACATGCAACACCGACACACACTCACTATTACAATACAACACCGACACACACTCACTATTACATACAACACCGACACACACTCACAATTACATACAGCACCGACACACACTCACTATTACATACAGCACCGACACACACTCACTATTACAATACAACACCGACACACACTCACTATTACATACAGCACCGACACACACTCACTATTACATACAGCACAGACACACACTCACTATTACAATACAACACCGACACACACTCACTATTACATACAGCACAGACACACTCACTATAACGTACAGAAAAGACACACACTCACTATTACATACAGCACCGACACAAACTCACTATTACATACAGCACCGACACACACTCACTATTACATACAGCACAGACACACACTCACTATTACAATACAGCACAGACACACACTAACTATTACATACAGCACAGACAAATACTCACTATTACATACAGCACCGACACACACTCACTATACAGCACAGACACACACTCACTATTACATACAACACGACACACACTCACTATTACATACAGCAAAGACACACACTCACTAATATATACAGCACAGACACACACTCACTATTACATACAACACAGACACACACTCACTATTACATACAGCACAAACACACACTCACTATTACAATACAACACAGACACACACTCACTATTACATACAGCACAGACACACACTCACTATTACAATACAGCACAGACACACACTCACTATTACATACAGCACAGACAAATACTCACTATTACATACAGCACCGACACACACTCACTATACAGCACAGACACACACTCACTATTACATACAACACGACACACACTCACTATTACATACAGCAAAGACACACACTCACTAATATATACAGCACAGACACACACTCACTATTACATACAACACAGACACACACTCACTATTACATACAGCACAAACACACACTCACTATTACAATACAACACCGATACACACTCACTATTATATACAACACAGACACACACTCACTATTACATACAGCACCGACACACACTCACTATACAGCACAGACACACTCACTATTACATACAGCACCGACACACACTCACTATACAGCACAGACACACACTCACTATTACATACAACACAGAAACACACTCACTATTACATACAGCAAAGACACACACTCACTAATATATACAGCACAGACACACACTCACTATTACATACAACACAGACACACACTCACTATTACGTAGAGCACAAACACACACTCACTAATACAATACAACACCAATACACACTCACTATTATAATAAAACACCGACACACACTCACTATTACATACAACACCGACACACACTCACTATTACATACAGCAAAGACACACACTCACTAATATATACAGGACACACACGCACACTCACTATTACAATACAACACCGGTACATACTCACTATTACGTAGAGCACAAACACACACTCACTAATACAAGACAACACCAATACACACTCACTATTATAATAAAACACAGACACACACTCACTATTACATACAACACCGACACACACTCACTATTAAATACAACACCGACACACACTCAATATTACATACAGCACAGGCACACACTCACTATTACATACAACACATACACACACTCACTATTACATACAGCACAGACACACACTCACTATTACATACAGCACATACACACACTCAATATTACATACAGCACCGACACACACTCACTATTACATACAGCACAACACACACTCACTATTACATACAACACTGACACACACTCACTATTACATACAGCACAGACACACACTCACTATTACATACAGCACAACACAGACACACACTCACTATAACATACAACACGGACACACACACCGACACACACTCACTATTACATACAGCACAGACACACACTCACCAATACAAACAGCACCGACACACACTCACTATTACATACAGCACAAACACACACTCACTATAACAATACAACACCGATACACACTCACTATTACATACAACACAGACACATACTCACTATTACATACAGCACAGACACACACTCACTATTACATGCAACACCGACACACACTCACTATTACATGCAACACCGACACACACTCACTATTACATGCAACACCGACACACACTCACTATTACATGCAACACCGACACACACTCACTATTACATACAACTCCGACACACACTCACTATTACATACAACACCGACACACACTCACTATTACATGCAACACCGACACACACTCACTATTACATGCAACACCAACACACACTCACTATTACATACAACTCAGACACACACTCACTATTACATGCAACACCGACACACACTCACTATTACATACAGCACCGACACACACTCACTATTATAAAACAACACCGACACACTCACTATTACATACAACACAGACACACACTCACTATTATAAAACAACACCGACACACTCTCAATATTACATAAAGCAAAGACACACACTCACTATTACATACAGCACCGACACTCACTCACTATTACATACAACACAGACACACACTCACTATTACATACAGCACAGACACACACTCACTATTACATACAACACAGACACACACTCACTATTAAATACAACACAGACACACACTCACTATTACATACAGCACAGACACACACTCACTATTATAAAACAACACCGACACACTCTCAATATTACATAAAGCACAGACACACACTCACTATTACATACAGCACCGACACAGACTCACTATTACATACAGCACAGACACACACTCACTATTACATACAGCACCGACACACACTCACTATTACATACAGCACCGACACACACTCACTATTACATACAACACCGACACACACCGACACACACTCACTATTACATACAACACCGACACACACTCACTATTAAATACAGCACAGACACACACTCACTATTACATACAGCACAGACACACACTCACTATTACATACAGCACAGACACACACTCACTATTACATACAGCACAGACACACACTCACTATTACATACAGCACCGACACACACTCACTATTACATACAACACCGACACACACTCACTATTACATCCAACACAGACACACACTCACTATTACATACAGCATAGACACACACTCACTATTACATACAGCACCGACACACACTCACTATTACAATACAACACCGACACACACTCACTATTACATACAGCACAGAAAACAGATCACGACTAGTGTTAGCGGTTCATATCAATCAGTGAATTCTGCTTTAAAATCCCTGATCTTCAAATGCCAACAATTATAATGTACATAAGAATAATAATGAATGTTATTACTGTTATGAATGTATATACTGTGATCAGTTCAGCTAACCTGCTATAGTTTCAAGAGTTCAGATCAGGTTTTCACTTGGATTTTCCCAATAACCAACAAATTCAACAAGCCAGAAGAGTAAAGATTGCTAATATTAATACTCACTTAAAGCAGAAAACCGCTCCAGAGTGACTAAGAGGAGGAAGAGCATTCCCATGTTCCTGGCTGTGAGTTTCTCCGAGCTCAACTGAGGCTTCGAGCGCTCCGGAGGAAACTCTCTTTCAGGGGAAGGAAAAGTCACGACCGGCGTTTCCTTCTATTCAACAGTGTGAGCGAGTGACAGTGCAGGATCTTCACACGCAAACGCCTCAGACCCAGCCGGGGACACCAGCACATGCACACCATCTTTGCTGGAACGAGTGCCATTAAACATTGCTATATGAAGTTGAATCTGTGTCGACAACAGGTCTCTGCTTGGCATGTTTGAAATACTAGACCAATATTATGGAAGTTCAGTCCAGTTGAAGACAAGCAGAGATTTCTGGAAGATCTTCAGGAAATACAACACATGACACTCACCACAACACACAGACACACACACACACACACATGGTCTTTGCTGACAAATTCAGTGTATTAAACATATTTAATGAATAGCATACGTTAACTGTGATAGCTCATGTTGTGTTGTATTGATCAGGGCTTATAAGGCACAGTTCTGGGTCTCCATAAGCGCGTTTGATTGGGTTTTGAGCGAGCACCAGTGTCCTTCCTGCTTTACTTGGACAACATCACACATCAGGAAAGGGGAAAACAGATATTTTAACTAATAAGCCCATTCCAGCTACTGTTTAAAACCGACCGTCTGCTAGCGGCCTCACGTCACCAAGGTAAGATAAATCCCATCACATAGAGGCTCTTTCACCTAGATATCATCACATAGAGCCTCTTTCACCTAGATATCATCACATAGAGCCTCTTTCACCTAGGTATCATCATATAGAGCCTCTTTCACCTAGATATCATCATATAGAGCCTTTTTCACCTATATATCATCACATAGAGCCTCTTTCACCTATATATCATCATATAGTGCCTCTTTCACCTAGATATCATCATATAGAGCCTCTTCACCTAGATATCATCATATAGAGCCTCTTTCACCTATATATCATCACATAGAGACTCTTTCACCTAGATATCATCATATAGAGTGTCTTCACCTAGATATCACATAGAAATCTCTTTCACCTAGATATTTTCATATAGAGCCTCTTTCACCTAGATATCATCACATAGAGCCTCTTTCACCTATATATCATCACATAGTGCCTCTTTCACCTAGATATCATCACATAGAGCCTCTTTCACCTAGATATCATCATATAGATCCTCTTTCACCTAGATATCATCACATAGAGCCTCTGTCACCAAGATATCATCACATAGTGCCTCTTTCACCTATATATCATTACATAGAGCCTCTTTCACCTATATATCATCACATAGAGCCTCTTTCACCTATATATCATCACATAGAGCCTCTTTCACCTAGATATCATCACATAGAGCCTCTTTCACCTATATATCATCACTTAGAGACTCTTTCACCTATATCATCACATAAAGCCTCTTTCACCTATATATCATCACATAGAGCCTCTTTCACCTAGATATCATCACATAGAGCCTCTTCACCTAGATATCATCACATAGAGCCTCTTCACCTAGATATAATCACATAGAGCCTCTTTCACCTAGATATCATCATATAGAGACTCTTTCACCTAGATATCATTACATAGTGCCTCTTTCACCTAGATATCATCACATAGAGCCTCTTTCACCTAGATATCATCACATAGAGCCTCTTTCACCAAGATATCATCACATAGAGCCTCTTTCACCTAGATATCATCACATAGATCCTCTTTCACCTAGATATCATCACATAGTGCCTCTTTCACCTAGATATCATCACATAGATCCTCTTTCACCAAGATATCATCACAGAGAGACTCTTTCACCTAGACATAA
Organism: Meda fulgida; assembly: GCA_030578275.1. Taxonomy (NCBI): domain Eukaryota; kingdom Metazoa; phylum Chordata; class Actinopteri; order Cypriniformes; family Leuciscidae; genus Meda; species Meda fulgida. The sequence goes on from CM060640.1 coordinate 1,063,355, forward strand.
TCACATAGAGCCTCTTTCACCTAGATATCATCACATAGAGCCTCTTTCACCTAGACATAATCACATAGAGTCTGTTTCACCTATATATCATCATATAGTGCCTCTTTCACCTAGATATCATCATATAGAGCCTCTTCACCTAGATATCATCATATAGAGCCTCTTTCACCTATATATCATCATATAGAGACTCTTTCACCTAGATATCATCATATAGAGTCTCTTCACCTAGATATCATCACATAGTTCCTCTTTCACCTAGATATTTTCATATAGAGCCTCTTTCACCTAGATATCATCACATATAGCCTCTTTCACCTATATATCATCACATAGAGCCTCTTTCACCTAGATATCATCACATAGAGCCTCTTTCACCTAGATATCATCACATAGAGCATCTTTCACCAAGATATCATCACATAGAGCATCTTTCACCTAGATATCATAACATAGATCCTCTTTCACCTAGATATCATCACATAGTGCCTCTTTCACCTAGATATCATCACATAGAGCCTCTTTCACCTAGATATCATCATATAGATCCTCTTTCACCTAGATATCATCACATAGAGCCTCTTTCACCAAGATATCATCACATAGTGCCTCTTTCACCTATATATCATCACTTAGAGACTCTTTCACCTAGATATCATCATATAGAGCCTCTTTCGCCTAGATATCATCACATAGAGCCTCTTTCACCTAGATATCATCACATAGAGCCTCTTTCACCTAGATATCATCACATAGACCCTCTTTCACCTAGATATCATCACTTAGAGACTCTTTCACCTATATCATCACATAAAGCCTCTTTCACCTATATATCATCACACAGAGCCTCTTTCAGCTAGATATCATCACATAGAGCCTCTTTCACCTAGATATCATCACATAGAGCCTCTTCACCTAGATATCATCACATAGAGCCTCTTCACCTAGATATAATCACATAGAACCTCTTTCACCTATATATCATCACATAGTGCCTCTTTCACCTAGATATCATCACATAGAGCCTCTTTCACCTAGATATCATAACATAGAGCCTCTTTCACCTAGAGACCTGCGCAAGAAGGCTCACTGGGGGAAACTTATATTTGCGGTGCCCTCGGTCAGAGAATAATACTGGGCGCAATGGGTCGAGTCGTGGGAGGCAAACAGATCTATCTGTGAGTCCCCGAACTGGTCCCAAATCAGCTGGACCGACTGGGGATGGAGTCGCCATTCTCCAGGGAGGGGCTAAAGCCGTGACAGCTCGTCGGCAGCACGGTTCAGGGCTCCGGGAATGTAAATGGCATGAAGGGACCTCAGATGCCTCTGACTCCATAAGAGGAGGTGGCGAGCGAGTTGCGACATACGGCGGGAGCGTAGACCACCTTGATGGTTGATGTACGCTACTGTGGCAGTATTGTCTTATCGGACTAGTACGTGTTGACCCATGAGCAGCGCTCTGAAGTGGTGCAGGGCAAGGCGTACTGCCAGCAACTCGAGGCAATTGACATGCCATAGGCGCTGGGGTCCTGTCCAGGAGCCCGCGGCAGCATGTCCATTGCACATGGCGCCCCAGCCCGTGGTGGAGGCATCTGTTGAGACAACAACATGCCGAGACACTCGTTCCAGGGGGACACCAGCCCTGAGAAAACTGAGGTTCAACCACGGGGTGAAGGTCTGACGGCAGGTCGGAGTAACTGGTACTCGGAGCGTGCCTTGTTGCCATGCCCACCTCGGGACTCGGTCGCGAAGCAAAAGCTGAAGCGGTCTCATATGAAGCAATCCGAGCGGCGTCACCGCGGCTGCAGATGCCATATGCCCCAGGAGCCTCTGAAAAAGTTTCAGTGGAACCGCACTCTTGCCCTGTATTTGTCTCAGACAAGTCAGCAGTGACTGCGCGCGCTCGCTCGTAAGCTGCGCGGACATGGCGACCGAGTCGATGTCCATACCGAGAAAAGAGATCCTCTGCACGGGGCAAAGTTTGCTCTTCTCCCAGTTGACCCGAAGGCCCAGACGGGCTAGGTGCCGGAGCACAAGGTCCCTGTGTTCGCAAACCTGGGCTCGAGAGTGAGCTAGGATTAGCCAGTCGTCGAGATAGTTCAAGATGCGAACCCCGTGAACCCGAAGGGGAACAAGGGCTGCCTCGACGACCTTCGTGAAGACGCGAGGAGACAGGGCTAGCCCGGAAGGGAGAACCGCGTACTGGTATGCCTGCCCCTCGAAAGCAAACCGGAGGAACGGTCTGTGTCGAGGGAGAATGGAGACATGAAAGTAGGCGTCCTTCAGGTCGATCGCTGCAAACCAATCCTGGGGCCGCACACATTCGAAAATGCGTTTGGCGGTGAGCATTTTGAATGAAGGGAGCATCCTGTGAAGGGAGCGATTCAGTACGCGCAGGTCCAGGATTGGTCGTAATCCACCTGTTTTCTTGGGGACAATGAAGTAAGGGCTGTAGAAGCCGGACCTCATCTCGGCTGGAGGGACAGTCTCGATTGCACCCTTCGCCAGCAGGGTGGCAATCTCTGCTCGCATGATGGGGGCATTGCCGCCGACCACAGGGACTCCCCTGTAGCGGGGAGGAGACCGTGCGAACTGAATCGCATAGCCGAACCTCATGGTGGGGGCGACCCAGCGGGACAGTTGGGGAAGCTCTAGCCAGGCTCCCAGGAACTGAACCAGCGGGGTCATGCGGACCACAGGCGTCCCCCCGGAGGGGCAGCGAAGCGGAGTAACTGGCCCGGACGTGGACGGCATAGCGATCCGGTGTGGGGGCGCAGTTAAAATCCGCGCCCTGACAGAGGAGGCCAGGGAAGGACCAGCGTTCCACGGGGGCCTGCTCTGCCAGGGGTCTGGCGACAGAGTGGGACAGGGACGAAACTGTCCGTGGACGGCACGCCGTGTCAACCGACTCTGGGACAGAGGGGGACGAGGAGAGCACGGCTTGTGGACGGCGCTCTGTGTCGTCCGAGAACTCTGTGTGCTCAGGGATGAGAGGTTTGTTTCTGTCTTTAACCACATTAGGGTGCTGCCCACCCGTGGGTGAGCAGTGGGGAGTGGAGAACAAAAGATTCTCCCCCGCCCCACCACCGGGAGAAGGAGTGGCCCTGCTACCATCTCCTGAGAAACAAACGTCATCCCTGAGCAGCCCGTCTCAGGAGCGCCGCTTGGCCCGGCGCTTGGCGGGGGGCGGGGCTGGAGAGGGCTGTGGCACCTTCCTTCGGCTTCCTCCGCGACTGGGCCTGGGTGAAGGCTGCTGCTTTGGCCGAGCGGGAGGGGCGGGAGCCTTAGGAGGGCGCCCTCGGCGGGAAACAGGCTGAGGCGTCTGCCCGGCCGACGTCGAGGCAGCAGCGGGTCGGCGGGGCAGAATGTGTTTGATTGCCTCAGTCTGTTTCTGTGCAGTTGAGAACTGTTGGGCGAAGTCCTCAACTGCGCCGCCGAAGAGGTCGGCCTGGGACAGGGGCGCATCGAGCAGACGTGTCCGCTCGGAATCCCGCATGTCAGCCAGGTTCAGCCACAGGTGTCTCTCCTGGACCACCGCAGTGGACATCACCAGACCGAGGGAGCGCGCGGCTACCTTTGTCGCCCGGAGAGCGAGGTCGGTTGCAGCACGCAGCTCATTGAAGAGCCCTGGGTCTGTCCTGCCCTCGTGCATGTCTCTGAGCATCTGGGCCTGGTAGACCTGCAGAGTGGCCATAGCATGCAGAGAGGTAGCCGCCTGTCCCGCCGCTCTGTAAGACTTCGCCACCATAGATGACGAAAATCTACAGGCCTTGGATGGGTGCTTAGGCTCGCCCAGAGAAGAAGCACTCTGAGGACACAGTTGCATCGCAACAGAGCGTTCAACCGGGGGAAGCCCAGTGTACCCACGGGCGGCCGCCTCATCGAGGGGAGGAAAGGCGGATGAGACCAGCGAGCGGTCCCGGGAAGGCAGGGGGGTCTTCCAGGACTTCGAGATCTCATCATGCACATCCGGGAAGAAAGGTATTGGGGTTTGCTGTGGACCACGGGGGTCGGCAGCCTTACCCAAAAACCAATCGTCCAGCCGCGAGCGCTCAGGACAGGGTGGAGGCCTCCACTCTAGACCGATGCTCGCGGCTGCCCCGGAAAGCATGGCCGTCATTTCCGGATCCGATTCAGCCACAACCGTATGCACACCGGAAGGTGGCAGCTGCGCTGAATCTTCACTTCCGGAAGAATCAAGCCCACCTTGTGATGCTGCTACAGACATTGCATCTTCCTCTGTAGCTTCAACCGAAACTCGCGGGCCACCCGAAGGTCGACCCGCGGGAATCGGAGGTTCACTAGCGGGCACCGTCACTGAAGAGGGGGGCTGGGGTCGCGGACACATAGTCGGTGCCTGGTTCCAGACCGTAACCCTCAGGTCACCCTGGCCACCAGCCGAAGTAGCACTCCTCGGGGGAGCGTTAGATCGGGGTGTGGATGAGGGGACTCTCACTCTTGCGAGTTCATTGAGTCTCGACCTTAGTGACGCGATGGTCATGTTCCCGCAGAGAGAACATGACTCATCCACGAGCGCTGCTCTAGCGTGATCCATGCCCAAACACACTAGACAGCGCTCGTGCCCATCAGAGTCAGACACAAATCTGCCGCGACCAGAAGTGCACGGGCGAGGCATCTTTAAAAAGACGTGCCGCGTGCAAGCTCTTTTAAGAGAGAAACACTCTAGTGTTGAAGCGCCCGGGGAGACACGCACTCTCTGTCAAACCACTGCACAGATAAGCAGGAAGCGCGCGCTCGCTGGATATCGCCGTCACACCAACACCAGAGGAACTCGTTCGTGAAGCTGACAGTTCAGAGATGGCTTTGTGGAGTGAAGAGAGACTCTTGGCTCCGAAGCGAAAACATAACTGCATGTTGCCGGGGTCCTCCTTATATACCCACGAGGTGGGGCGGAGTTACGTCATGCAAATTCCGCAGACCCATGGCATTTCTTTGATAGGCTTTCTAAGCGAAACCCCATTCGTCGTCATCCGACATAACTCGGAGTGACAACGAAAGGGAACTGCATTTTTCCATCTTAAAAATATATCTAAATTACGACATATGCTCTCATTAACAAATGCGGAACAATTAGTTCATGCTTTCATGACATCAAGACTAGATTATTGTAATGCTCTACTGGGTGGTTGCCCTGCACGCTTAATAAATAAACTACAGCTGGTCCAAAACGCTGCAGCTCGAGTTCTTACCGGAACCAGGAAATATGACCATATTAGCCCAGTTCTGTCAACACTGCATTGGCTGCCTACTAAACATCATATAAATTTTAAAATATTGTTGATTACTTACAAAGCACTAAATGGTTTAGCTCCGCAGTACTTGAGCGAGCTCTTAACGCATTATAGTCCTTCACGTCTATTGCGATCTAAAAATTCGGGCCAGTTGATAATAGCTAGAATATCAAAATCGACTGCTGGCGGTAGATCCTTTTCCTATTTAGCACCAAAACTTTGGAACAGTCTTCCTACCATTGTCCGGGAAGCAGACACACTCTGTCAGTTCAAAGCTAGACTAAAAACACATTTCTTTGACCTAGCATACACATAATATATTATAGACTTCTATAATTCAATGTTAGGCTGCATAGATTAGGTCAGCCGGAACTGGGAACACTTCCCTTAAATCCTGATGTACTCGTTACATCATCATAAGAAGAATGGCATCCACGCTAATTTTAGTGTCTTTGTTTATCCCGAAGTTTTCCCGCAGCCTGCCGGATCCAGGCCGTATCCAGATCTGACTAGGAGCTTTGCCTGGACCCCATGACAACGCAGTGCTGAAGTGCCAACTAGCCTCTCCCTATGGAGGATCCCTTTCCCACTCTACAGATAAAACTTTATGATTCCGGTTCGCGTACCCACCCCGAAGTGATAAAATAAAACAAAATTCTGTATCAAATTACAGTTACTGTAAATCCGGCCTCTAGTTCATAAACGCCAGAGGAGAACTGGCCCCCGACTGAGCCTGGGTTCTCCCAAGGTTTTTTTCTCTCCATTAAGTCACCTGATGGAGTTTTAGGACACCAGTAGGTCACTTGAAGGAGTTTTTCCGTACCTTGCCACTGTTGCCTTTGGCTTGCTCAGTTGGGGATATTCAAATTAATTAACCAAGCATTAATACCATTGATCAGCCCTACCAAACGTGGATGTTTTTTCCACTAAGAAACAAACATTGTTATGTGATACTGTGAAGCTGCTTTGATGCAATTTATATTGTGAAAAGCGCTATATAAATACACTTGACTTGACTTGACATGTGTGGCAGGAATCACCGAAACATGCACACATGTTGCAGCTTTGCTCTTCAAGTTAGAAGCAGTAGTCAGATGCAGAGAGACAACAACAGTTACTGGCCAACCTGCATAATGGATGATACCAAATAACATCACAAAAGTGAGAGCGGAGGTAGGAAACAGAATAGACTTTACTTCTGCAAAACCCGTTGTAAAGGCTGGAAGTTTGACCTCTGCACACAACATGCCAACACTTTCCTTTATATCAAAACCTCTATCAGCCAATGCAATGTCCCCTGGCAACAACTTTTCAAGAAAACCATTATTTTCGCCCTTTTGATATGAAACAAATAGATCCCTTCGGTGTAATACCTATCAAATATTTCATAGTGTGATTGTGCTTGTAGCTGGAAAACATTTGAGCACGTGCTTTCAGATTCGATGGTTTCTCTGTGAAAATCTCTAAAGAGTCAATGATCACTGCTACTCTGCGTCCAAAGGACTCCACAAATTGGTGAGGCATACTTTTTAATAAAGTGTCTCTCTCTGGCCATATGATGGAACGGCTCAGGTTTGCATACATAAATGACACAATTTCATGAAATGTTCTGTATACTGTCTTTGGGGAAACACGAAAGAGATGGGCTAGATGTTGTGCAGGCAGATCCAGTCTAAGGCGCATAAAGGTTATGAGAAGCATTTGAAATGGACTAAGAACTTTCTTCTTTTGGTCTGACATGAGAGGCACCAAAAAATTTAGTAAGGCCATAAAGGTTCCCAGGTTTGGCAGCCCTGTGTAGTACTTGACTTGATCATCACTGTCTCCAAAAAAAACTATCAGACATCCTGTGCTCATCAAGTTCACGTCGCAGCTGTATGTTTTCTTCCAACAGACGGTTTACTTCTGCAGATCTGTGCACACATATTGTAAGTTACATTCTGTTTGTGTCACTGCCATCCCCTGAGTTGTGTGGGTCTCCTCCTCAGTGTGTTGCTCACCATCTCCAGCCGCTTGTGTCTCCTCAGCATGTGGCACAACATCTCCATCAGCCCCGTGTGTCTCCTCAGTGTTTCGCTCACCACCTCCTTCAGCTGGCTGTTGTGTGTTTTTTCTTTCCTCCCTCTTGCTTTGTCTTGCAGAGCGTGTAGTGTTGGTGTGGGATACTTCTGTGTGACCCAGATGGAGGGTGGGTGCCCAGTCTGGGTCAGTCTCCATCATTTCATATGCAAGTTGACCTGTAATAACATGAAAAAGTTTTTATCTTTAAAACATTGGATCAAAAGTGTTAACATTAATCATAGATTATACTAACGAACGTATTAGTACAGACAATGAGCAAAATATAGTTCACCTAAAAAAAAGTTTTAATACTGAAAAATATTAAAACAATGCTGCACTTTTCAGACTGCAAGTCACACCGAAGTGAAATTAAATTTGTCTGCACAGTGAGAAATGTTAACTTTCAAGCTTTACAAATTGTTAAATTTACCTTTTTCCATTCTAAATCTATATCTTTTTAGTTGAAATTGCAGTTGAGTAAAGTACAAAGTAAGGTACAAACCCCCAAAATAATAAGTGTTGTAACGTTAGTGAAGTAAAATAATTAATAGCCCTGTTTAAGACATTTGCATAACATTTTACAGTATAAACAATAAAAGACTAATACTTTGAATTTGTCAACATCGTCACCATTATGTCTTACCTTTATGAAAATGTTGAGAGCAGACATACATAAACAGTGATATGTCTGCAAAGGTGATGTTTTTGCGTCGCACAGCTCCAACCCAGGCCATCCGACGCCTCTTTGTTACATCCGCTACATGCTGTCCATGTCCTTTTTTCAAAGTGGGAAAGCTAAAAAAAAACGTTTCCCGTTGTTGAGTTTGTGACCCTTTCTGTCGTGAGACTTATTATTGCAGCCTATCACACAACAAGAACGTACCATTTTATCACGTTTATGAACAATTCCCCCAACAGAATACACCAGCATTGATACCTTACAAATGGCGGCTACTCCCATAATGCAATTCGTGATTCACGACTGTGACGTCACCTGACAATGACCGATTGAGGATCTGACAGGATTAACGTCAACGCTACCTCCGGGTGAGTGGCCTGACTTCTACACCTCTCCGATAGAGAAACGGAGGGCATATACATCTTTAGATGCCTATAACTATGTGCTGAATGGTCATGTACAAGACTTGTGTGTACGATTCGCAGTTCTGGCTAGCCAGCGCCAAGAAGACGACAATGTAAAGAGTGACATTATGTGCAATTTTAATGAGGTGAATATTTTCTAGAAATAAAAAATTGCAGATAAAGCATATTAATTTTTAATTGATTCTTGCACCCAACAACACAACAAGACTACATTTAATAATAAGAATAAAAATTTAAGATCCTTATTTTGTAGCCGAATCTGTGCTGGTTTGTATTTGCCGCCTTCAGTTTTCCCTCTGTTCGAGATAGGTCTGGCTGCAGAACCGCAGAACCATTACATCATAACAGTCTGAGGACGACAGTGCCAGCCCGACAGTCTGAGGGCGGAAGTGGGCGTGGCAAGGCATTACGCTACTTCCGTGTTTTGGAAAGTTTTAAAGTTTAAAACAACGTTATTATAAAAACTTTGTTTTAAACGATTTAATTGAAAATGTATATTTAAGATTGATTAACAATATTATACATTAAACAAAGCATAAAATGAAAAATAAATAATACAATGAAAACAAAGCTTGAGAGTTTGAACATTTTATTCAATTGAAAATACTTTTAAATACTCAACCAACAAAGACCACCATACACAATAATATGATGGACTGAAAACACAAAAAATATTAATTTAAATAAAATGATTTTTTTCCTCTGAAATATACAAATAAATCACACACTAGCTGTTTTCTAATTAAATCAAATTACAAAATTAAACTATATAAATAAGTTATATAAAACAAAATTAAACCAAAGAAAATAAATCTTATAAAAGTTATACAGGCACAAATTTGACAACAATAATTCTCAAGAGAAAAATAAATAACAAATTAAAACGGGAGTGGAGGAATGGAGTTTATTCTGAGGTGCCTTTCGTCGTGACATTTGAAAAGAAAAACTTCCATGTCCTGTTGAAACTGGAACCGAAACATGAAAGGCTCTTTGGCCAGTTCCAGAGCATCTTTTCCTTCTTCCTTTCCTTTCCTTCTGCTGATATTGTTAAATATTAACTTACAAAATACTTCGTTTCAAAATACTTCCTTTCAAAAAAACATTTCAGTACAGAGCCGTTTTGTATAAGTGTAACGTTATGAAGTATGCTGCATGATCCATATCAAATGTATAACTTCTTTTGACCTCTTTCTCTTCTTCTTTTCCTTGTTCTACAGTGTGCTCCGCCATAATTAAACCTTTTACTGTCTAGCTTTTACTGTCTAATAACATTTTACTGTCTAGTCTAAACACATGTCTAAACATGAACTCCGCCCACTTCCGCCCTCAGACTGTCGGGCTGGCGCTGTGGTCCTCAGACTGTTATGACGTAATGGTTCTGCGGTTCTGCAGTTGGTTATTATTGGGCTCTGTTCTGCCTCCAGCTAGCGCCGTGACGTAACTGTGACGTCGGCTGGAAATTGGTCTATTGAACCATTGGTTAAATGAACAGATTAGTCCAAAACATTGATTAATTTAGGTAGGAAAAAGTAGCTGCAACTGATCTTTGAAGCTCATACTATTGCTCATATGCCTCTGGACACAGAAGGATTGCATTGGCGTTTGTTTGAAATGTAACATCTATGCAAACTAATCTAATAATGTCTTATTCACATGGGATGAATATAGTATCAAAATGATTAACATGTGTAAGCACACTTATCAATGAGCTTGATACATGTTGCAGAAATGTTTTATCCATGCCTTTCAACTCGCGTGTGCAAAATTCTGAATTGAATGAATGTGTAGCAATTTGTACAAATAGAGACATTTTTTTGAATACAAATGTTTTCTTTTGTATTAGTGTATCATAATTTGGGCATGCAACAAAGAAGATGTGCATGTGTGGATCAGGTGACGCGCGTGCATTCATTGAGTTCTTTTCTGAGTCGATCTCATTTGATTCATTTGGATTTTGGGACTTTCTTTTTGCTGTTTTTTTCACCACCCACACACAAACAACTACAAATGAATAGGCCTGGTGCTAATTATTCATGTGTGCACAACCACCCATTTATTTGACAAATTCACAAATGTGCGTCGCTACATTTAAACTAATACAATACAACTTGTGTGTGCAAAATCCAGAATCACATGAATGTGAAAAGTAGCTGCAACTGATCTTTGAAGCTCATACTATTGCTCATATGCCTCTGGACACAGAAGGATTGCATTGGCGTTTGTTTGAAATGTAACATCTATGCAAACTAATCTAATAATGTCTTATTCACATGGGATGAATATAGTATCAAAATGATTAACATGTGTAAGCACACTTATCAATGAGCTTGATACATGTTGCAGAAATGTTTTATCCATGCCTTTCAACTTGCGTGTGCAAAATTCTGAATTGAATGAATGTGTAGCAATTTGTACAAATAGAGACATTTTTTTGAATACAAATGTTTTCTTTTGTATTAGTGTATCATAATTTGGGCATGCAACAAAGAAGATGTGCATGTGTGGATCAGGTGACGCGCGTGCATTCATTGAGTTCTTTTCTGAGTCGATCTCATTTGATTCATTTGGATTTTGGGACTTTCTTTTTGCTGTTTTTTTCACCACCCACACACAAACAACTACAAATGAATAGGCCTGGTGCTAATTATTCATGTGTGCACAACCACCCATTTATTTGACAAATTCACAAATGTGCGTCGCTACATTTAAACTAATACAATACAACTTGTGTGTGCAAAATCCAGAATCACATGAATGTGCAGCATTTTGTACAAATAGAGACATAGTTGTTAAAACAAAACCTCAATTTTGTACTAATGTAGTGCAGAATTTGTGCATGCAACAAGTAAGATGTGCATTTGTGGATGAGGTGACACGCGTGCATTCATTGACTCGTTTCTGAGTCGATCCTATTTGACTCATTTGGATTTTGAGACTTTCATTTCGCCGGTATCGCCTTGCACGATCCACACACAGCTGTCTGAGAAAAGCTGCTACCACTAGATGGCAGTATTCTGCTAAAACAGACAACGGCAGAGTAATCAAGCGTGATCCCCATTTAAGACGCATAATGTGAGTGATATTAAATTGAAGCACCAAATTTAGTACACAATATAGGCCTACTACCTTATTAATAAAGCATACTTTATAGAGGCAATCAGATTATGAACAGTACACATAGAAAACCGTTATAAAACGCTTCAAATGCAATAGCGCATTGCATGTTCAATAAGGTGTATCGGCTACTGAGTTTTAATATCACCGTCTTACTGCGTTGACGTTACGGTACGTTCACACCGCCGCCGACTTGAGCGTCAAAGAAGCTCTGGCCGCTCTGTCAAGGACGCTTGTCAAAAAGCACGGGGAAGCTCGTTGACGCTTTGGACGCTCTGACGTAGCAGGGAGAAGAGAAGTGTCACAATATGAAATGTAATAAACAGAAAAAAACAAGCAATACATTGAAGAAACCTTTTATCATGACAGCATTTTTATAACCGTTTTGGTCACATTTGGTCGGGGAAAAAAATAATAATTAGCTATTATTATTATTATTTGCATTTGACCAATTGCACTAATGCAAATAATAGCCTAACCGTTGTCACCGTGAGCAAATGAATTGCATTCCCGCTTAAAACGAGCGTTCGTAAATATTTCAAATAAAAGTTGCGCTCATTCTCAAATGTGTGTCACTGGATCATTATGGAAAATCGCAGAGTTGTTGTGTTTGGTGCTGCTTTACTGTATTTGCGGAGAAGATATCGGACTCTGAGATTTTGGGTTCATGACACCCTCCAGGACCGTTATCAATTCGGAGAGTATGACCGGCTGGTGCAGCAGCTGCGGCTCGATGACGAGAGGTTCCACCGGAACTTCAGGCTGGACACGGAGCAGTTTGATAGCATGCTGTCAAAGGTGGGGCCGCTCAGTATGGTGACTAGCACCAATTACCGCAGTGCAATAAGTCCTGCAGAGCGTCTGACTATTTGCCTGCGGTTCTTGTCCACCGGGGATTCCTATCGCACTATTGCTGCTAGCTATCACATGGGAGTGAGCACTGTGGCCAACATTGTCCCCCAGGTCTGCAGGGCCATTTGGGACTCCATGGTGGAGGAGTACATGCCAGTGCCCACCACGGAGGATTGGCTCTGCATAGCAAAGGGGTTCTACCAGCGGTGGTCTTTCCCCAACTGCCTTGGATCCATATATGGGAAGCACGTGGTGATTAAGTCTCCCGACAATTCAGGGTCCATGTTTTTTAATTATAAGGGGACTTATTCTGTAGTGCTTCTGGCAGTGGTAGATGCTGAATACTGCTTTCGGGTAGTGGATGTGGGCAGCTACGGAAAGACGAGTGACGGCGGTGTCCTGGCCAACTCCACCTTCGGCCGGGCACTACTGAACGGGACTCTTGGCCTCCCACAGGATGCTCTGCTGCCGGGAGCTGAGCTTCTAGGAGCGCAGCCACATGTTTTTGTTGTTGATGAGGCCTTTCCACTGCGCCCCAACCTCATGCGGCCTTTTCCTGGCTCCAACCACTCTGGCAGGCGCAGAGTATTTAACTTCAGGCTGTCACATCCTAGGCTGATTGTTGAGAATACCTATGGTATTCTCACATCTCAATGGCGTATGTACAGAGGAGTCATTGGGGTCAGGCCTGCAAATGTGGACGCCTGTGTGAAGGCTATCTGCATCCTGCATAATTTCCTGAGAAGGACCTCCAAGACGCCAACCAGGGCAACTGGAAGACGTGCAGGACCACCACCAGCTGCAGACAGGGAAGTTGCTGGCCTACAGGCAGTAACCCGAGTGGGCAGCAACAACTCCGCACGGGAGGCCATCCGTGTCCGGGAGACATATACCTCCACCGAGGGAGCTGTCAGCTGGCAACCTGGAGTATAAGCCTAGTGCTACAAAAACGGCTCTTTTAAGAGCCACCAATTACACTAAAAGCAAAGTTTCCATAGCTAAGCACTTATACACTTTTAAACTATATATAACATGGATTTAAAAATAATATGAATCATACATCCATGAACGTTGATTTTTTTTTGCGTGTTTATTTAAAATTATTCAAATGTATTTAAAATTGATTACAATATTTATTTGGGGAAAAAACAATTCATACAATGTAACTTTTTACAACAAAAACAAAAACTTGGTCCCAACAGGGCTTTTAACGTCAACATGTTAATCAGACAGACGTGAACTTGGTTCCTCACTGCACTTTGGTTTCTCACCCCGTTCCTCACTGCACTTCCTTTGTGAATGATTCTGTGTCTGTGTGTGTGAGTGTGCATTCATGCATGTGAGGGAGAGAGAACAGGGGGCAGCTGACAGCACTGCGAGGGTAACAAGCTTAGTAACAGCCCTCACAGTGTTGTCACCTGCGCCCCGTTCCTCTCAGCCCAAGGGTCAACCTCACAATACTTTGCCTCATACACCAGGCGGTGCATCTCAAACTTGAGATCCTGCCTTGTCCTTAAAGACAGGGTTCTAAAGTCTTCCTGCAGGCTTTAAAAAAAAATAGCTATCACTATGCTCAGGAGGAGGGGGAGGAGAAGGGCTGGGGACAGGTTCCGGTCTGTTGCTCACAGCCTCCAATGCTGTGATCAGTCTCTCCTCAAAGTCAGAGGTGTGGGGCCTCTTCCTTTTCGGGGCGGGCTGGCATTATCACTGTCCACTGTCATCTAGGGTGACAATATCTGCTAGCTATCAATCAATCAAGGAAATAGCATGATTAACATTCTTTATCTTTTAGAATTACTTAAAGAAAATTAAAAATCCATAGCAATCACTGCACTATATCGATATATCAAGTTTTTTGTCACATGCTGCTGGTATGCATTTTGCGGGGAGAGCAAGTTTATATTGCTGGCAAGACAGAGACACATTTGAGTATCTATCATAAAAAGTTTAAACCTAAAATGCACCGCGAAATGGACGATATGACAAATGCCGAAAGAATGAATGAAACTGGCGGTAACTTTTTGGCGGGTCAGATGTTGTAGCCTTAAACCTCCCGTTTGACACAACTCGTTAATGCATTGGACTAAAATGCTTCTTCTACTTTTAATTACTTTTGCGCATTTAATAAGGATAAAATGATCTGCAAACAGATCGTACCCTTCACATCAAGCAAGGAAGACTAGCATGCAACTGTCATACTTTCGGGATCGAAGACAGGAAGCAATTGCAAGTTAACGCTTTATTTGGTCAGGGGACACAAAGTCTCAAGACAACGGGCGTGGAAGTGTGGCGCAGTGGGAGCTCGAAGAAGTTGGATCTGCTGGGTAAGCTCGGACACCTGCGCCACCAAGGATTGAACAGCACAACCCGTGTCGTTGAGATTCCTCTCTTGAGAATCCATCCTTCTAATGCTGTGGTGCATGAATTACTCCAACGACGTGGCTCACGCACTCGCTGCTTCCGTTCTGTGGTCAGATTGTTCTGTCATACTTTCGGGATCGAAGACAGGAAGCAATTGCAAGTTAACGCTTTATTTGGTCAGGGGAACACAAAGTCTCAAGACAACGGGCGTGGAAGTGTGGCGCAGGGACTTCAATGGCCAGGACCAGAATCAGATCAGGTGGTGAGATGAATGATGATAAATAGTCCAACACGAAGACAGTGAAAGACGAAAACTCCAGCAAGATGATGAATACCACAGGAACACGAACAGGAGGGCAGACAGGACTGGAACACCGAAGGAGGACACATCAAACACCGATCTGACAAAAGGGATGAGACAACGGTAAGTTTATATAGAGTGGTGAGATGAGCTGCAGCTGGTGAATGAGATGATGATCAGCTGGAGTGGATTATGCAATGACACACAATCACGCCCACAACACACGTGCATTCATACAACAACATAAACACGAGACAAGAAGGAAACAACGAATTTGTATACCGTGACAGTACCCCTCCTCCTAAGAACGCCTCCTAGGGCGAAGAAATCCTAAGAAATCCTGAGGACAGACTAACCTTCGCTCCCAGTAATCTACAAAACTCCCGCCAAAATTTGGACACAAACTGGGGTCCGCTGTCGGAGACCACGTCCATCGGGAGGCCATGTAAGCGAAAGACGTGGTCCACGACTGTCAACGCTGTCTCCTTAGCTGAGGGTAATTTGGGTAAGGGAATAAAATGAGCCGCCTTCGAGAACAGGTCCACCACGGTCAAAACGACTGTTTTACCCTGGGAGGGCGGGAGGGCGGGAGGGCGGGAGGGCGGGAGGGCGGTAATAAAATCTAGAGCGATATGGGACCAGGGTCTCGAAGGGACTGGCAGCGGTTGAAGTAACCCATCTGGGGGTCGATTGGAAGTCTTACGAGTGGCACAAACCGAGCAAGCCAAAACAAAACTGTGAATGTCACGAGCCATAAGTGGCCACCAGAATCGTTGCTTGACTAAAAAACTAGTGCGATTAACTCCTGGATGACAAGCCACGTTGGAGCAATGACCCCACTGGATGACGTCCGACCTTAATCCCTCCGGCACAAATAAGCGTTTCGGTGGACAACCGGGCGGAGGCGTTACCCCTTCTAAGGCGGTCTTGACCTTCGACTCGACCTCCCATGTGAGTGTGGAAACAAATAGGGTTTCGGGTAAAATGAAGAGTGCAACACAAGAGTCGGGTTTGATGTTCTTAGAACCCGGGCGGTAAAAAAATCTAAACGACTGAAAAAAAAGTGCCCACCGAGCCTGCCTGGAGTTCAATCTTTTAGCGGTTCTGATGTACTCTAGGTTCTTGTGGTCAGTCCAGATGATAAAAGGTACCCCCGACCCTTCTAACCAGTGGCGCCATTCCTCTAATGCTAACTTAACTGCCAACAACTCCTTGTTACCAATGTCGTAATTACGTTCGGCTGGGGATAAGCGATGAGACAAAAACGCGCAGGGATGCATCTTGTCGTCTGCAGAAGAGCGTTGGGACAGCACTACACCTACCCCCACCTCTGATGCATCGACCTCCACCACGAACTGACGTGAGGAATCAGGGGCAATAAGGATGGGGGCTGAAACAAAGCGGCCTTTCAGTTTGGCAAACACAGCTTCAGCTGTGTCTGACCACCTGAACGTCGTTCCGGGGGAGGTCAAGGCAGTCAGAGGTGCGGCTAGTTGGCTGAAGTTGCGAATAAAACGCTGGTAGAAATTGGCGAACCCCAGAAACCTCTGTAGGGCCTTACGGGAATCTGGACTTGGCCACTCTACCACAGCCTTAACCTTCTCAGGGTCCATCAGACTCCTTCAGACGAAATGATGTAACCTAGGAAAGGAACAGACTGTGCATGAAAATCGCATTTCTCCGCTTTGACAAAAAGCCCATTCTCTAGCAACCTCTGAAGCACTCGTCGGACGTGTTGCACATGTTCCTGGAGAGAAGCAGAAAAAATCAATATGTCATCCAGGTAGACATATATGAACTGATCTATCATGTCTCGCAACACGTCATTGACCAATGCCTGGAAGACTGCTGGGGAGTTGGACAGCCCGAACGGCATGACCAAATATTCAAAGTGCCCCCTAGGGGTGTTAAAAGCAGTCTTCCACTCATCCCCCTCCCTAATGCGAACCAAATGATAGGCGTTACGTTAATCCAGTTTTGTGAAGATAGACGCTCCCTGCAACCCCTCGAAGTCTTGATGCCAGTCCACAGGAGGGTTGTGACGGATGAGCCAGGGGTGACCAAGAACGATGGGTGCCAGGGGTGAATCCAGTAAAAAAAAAGAAATAGTCTCGGAGTGGTTGCCAGAAGTGATGAGTGTAATATCCTCAGTGATGAATGAAATGGTGGGGAGATTTTGACCGTTCAGTGCATGTACAGCAATCTTGTGTGTGAGGGGCTTGAAGGGGATCTGAAACTTGTTTGCGAATGTATAGTCCATGAAATTACCCTCAGCCCCGGAGTCCAGAAGTGCTTTGCAGTTGTTCTGGTGCACTGACCATCTTAGTCTTACCGGAAGGAGCGTAGATGTAGATGAGGTCTTTTCGGCGGAGATCCCACCCGATAGTAGCCTCATGCTTACTATCGGGCTTGACCCTTTTAACGGGTAGTTGTAGGCAAAGTGTCCGTACCTCCGCAGTAAAGACAGAGGCCCTGGGACCTCCGCCTCTCCTTCTCCTTCCGGGAAAGCCGAGCTCGCCCTACCTGCATGGGTTCGTGATCGTAGACAGGGCTGACCGCGTCCCCGCTACTTAAACGTGGGCCCTCGGCTCCGCCAGGCGTGCGGGTGGACAATGCTCGTCGTTCGACTCTGGATAGTCGATAGTCGCAACGCCAACCCAATGAGTCCATTCAATGAAGTGGGGAGGTCCAGGGCGTAGATCTCCTTCGGGACGCGGTCAGCCAACCCATGCAGGAACATGTCCCACTGCGCCTCCTCGTTCCATTGACACTCTGCCGCCAGGGTCCGAAACTCGATTGAGAAATCCGAGACCGACCTGTCACCCTGACGCAGGTCGGCCAGTACCCTCGCCACCTCTCTTCCAGCGACTGCTCGGTCAAACACCAGCTTCATTTCGGCGGCGAGTGTCTGGAACGAGGCGCAGCGTGGGTCTTGGTTCTCCCACACCGCCGTTCCCCATAGCGCCGCTCTTCCAGTCAAAAGAGTCAAAACTAAGGCCACCTTGGCCTGTTCAGTGGAAAAAGTTCTGGGTTGGAGTGCAAAGTGCATTGAACATCTTGTTAAAAATGCTCTACAGTGTGTAGACTAACCCAGCAACAGTGATTATCAGCTTCTCCTCCATTTTCTCGGAACTAATGTTTTGTTAGGAACGAAAGTTCACATCGTATGTTTCTCCGGAATCAGCCAGAGTGAAGGACGTCTTTATTCTGATTGGTTGCTGGCATTTTGCTGCTTCTTGCCGCTGAACCGCGTCATAGCTCATTACAATAAAGTTGAGCTTCTTTCAACTTTCTGATTGATGCTCAAAACGCGACGCCGAGGCATTTGACGCTCCTTGCAGCTGAGAGAAGCCAGCTTCCATTGAAAATGAATGACTTCCGGACGCTTTGGAAGCTCAAGTCGGCGGCGGTGTGAACGTACAGTTAAGCTTTTTCGTAATAATAGGCTCTATGGGAGGAAAACTATATAGCCTAAAGACAAGAGCCTATATGCACTCGACGCGCAACGTTTCACGTCAATGGCACGTTAATGCGAAATTTCATGTTACGTTTTTTCTTTTTAACAGGCTCAGGAAGGAAATGCCATTAACGTGAAACGTTGCGCATCGAGTTTATATAGGCTCTTGTCTTTAGGCTATATAGTTTTCCTCCCATAGAGCCTATTATTACGAAAAAGCTTATCAATGCAGTAAGACGGTGATATTAAAACTCAGTAGCCGATACACCTTAATGAACATGCAATGCCCCCAAATCCCTAGTAGGATCATTTTTGGGAACTTTTTTTTAATTAAAATCTGCGTATGGCCCTGCGTGTCGGTGTGATTAAATCAAACAACATTTTCTTGTTTCAAAAGATGTTGTACATATTTGCCAACCAATATTTTCAAACATGAAGGGTGAAATCCGATGCCTACCTGTTAACATTAAAGGTAAAAATAAATAATAATAATAAAGTAAGTGAATTGTAAAGTATTTCTCTTTGTTTGAATAACTCTACCTTACACATTAATACTGGAAAAAGAGCCCCTTTGGTGTAAAACACATTAAAGAGGCTATATGCGTTTTTCTGAAATTTAAACTCGCGACTGACACCTGTGGCCAAAAAACAGAACTGCTCTTCCTTTCTGCTCGCTCTCGCAGCGCTCGTACGTGCACACTTCACAAGTCGTCTGCTGCAAGGAGGCCAACATTATGTTTACAGAGGTAAGAACAGTCACAAAATATCAAAATCCATTGCGAGTGTAGGCTACTTGCTGACTAGCGGTGGTGGCAGAGTGATCTGAAACGTTTAACATGAACGCGCTTGACGTCACATCCACAGACAGCGCGGGAAAATCCGACCCGACAGAAAATAGGAAAAATAGGGTACAGGCTTATAGTTGCACCCACTGTGAGCGGACAAGGTGGCAGTATGCTCAACAGGAGATGTTTGAGTCATAAATGGTAAAATAAAAAGGCTATTGTTACGAGAGCAAGAAATTGCATCGAGAGCAAGAAAAGCGTTTTGAGATGTGTGAACTGTTTTCACACTGATAGCAAAAAATATATATTTGAATTTTTTTTTCAAAGTATTTTGAGAGATTTTTTTTCTCAGAAATAATTTTAAACATTTAAAATTTATATTTTTTTATGTTCTATGAGAAAATACTTTCTCTCAAAACTTTTTTTAGTGTCAAATATTATTATTTTTTGCTATTGGTATGAGAACTCTTTCTCTCAAATATTCTTTTTTCTCTCATGAAATGCTTTTTTGCTATCAGTGTGATAACTTTTTCTCTCAAACTTGTTTTTTTCTCTCAGATCATTTATTTTCTCGCATGTAATAGACACAATTCCAGCTCCATATGCCACTGCAGCAGACGCAGATTGCAGTATTAAGGCTAACGATTAATAAATTAATTGATCGTTCATTTAAACGACAATCGATCATGGAAATTTGTGAAAATTGACATCCCTAGTCTGTACATCAGCATCGGGGGAATAACATTATAATCTCGTTCACAGTAGAGAAAGATGCATGTAGGCTACACAGGGACTGTGAAGACACTAAATTAAACATAGAAACAGCCTTCATAATAATCTCAAATACACTTACATTTCTATAAATGAGTTATGAATGAATGCTTGCTCTAGCTGTTGCTCGGTCTTCATCAACAACACGGCTTGCCCCCCCTGCTGGTGAGGAGGACTAACAGCAGATGGAGATTACGCTCGGTAATCTACTGCTTTTCCTGCAGTTCCTGGATGTCAATGTTGAATTTACTGTCGAATTTGAACTACAGAATTTGTAAAGCGAAATAAAATGAACCAACAATTGCCTATTGAATATTATAGTTTGTATTTTTAAACAGTTTGAATTGAAATATTCACAGCTTAAATATTCAACCATGTCGAATTTGAGCCAATAAAAAATGCAAGTCCTAAAAATACAATGCATTAAAATGTAAGAATAGTTAATTCAATGCATATTTTTTTTCCATATTTTTTTCCAATTCAACGGGATTTTTATTTCAAAAACATTTGCCATTATTTTACTTCCACACTAGTCTCCCGGGAGAAGCACTGACTTAAACTTGCCTTTGCCTACAGCTGAGGAAAGGTGTGTTTCTGTCTTACTTTATCTATCATTAACCTTTTTAAGGTTTTCTTTTGTAAAATGTTTATTGCATATCTAGACAGAAATCCACATTAGCACTTAGTAGCAGTTCACTCTCTCTAGGATAGGGGAATCTATAAGCTGAAAGCTCTGCCATCATATGTTGCTTTTTTACATTTTATTCTACATCGGACGCGTGTGAAATTATTAAATAAGTGATTATGTCTACACTGAACAAATCTATTTCTTTCATTCTCCATAAATTAATGAGAACATTTAATTTAATTGAAAGGAGGGTTTCATTTGTCTCTCCAAAATAATAATTTGGGCACTGAACACGTCAGGCAAGTTAAGAAACAGTTTGTAGCAAAGTTCAGGGAAGAAGGAGGCGGGAACCGGCGAACAATCAAAATATAATTTATTTAAATAAAACAAACAAACGAAAATACCGCCAGCAGCCCCTCGCGGACGACTGCTGGCTACCGAAAATAAACATAAGGAACTGCCAGCAGCCCCTCGCGGACGACTGCTGGCTAAAGTAAAATACAAAAACAAAACACAACTAAAATACAGGCCTGTTCCTCTCTCGATCATCAACGTCGTCGCTCCTCCTTTATGCTTCCGCTCCTCCGTGAGAGATGCGAGACCGGTGTGCTTCACAGGTGTTGCTCATTAGCAATCGCACCACCGGCCTCGCGCCGTTCTCTCACGTCCCTCGGCCGTCCTGTTCGCCACACAGTTGTATATAGTTTTTGTTCATTCATTATTTTATTACATTAATAGTTAAGCTGACTGAATTTCAACTAAATAAATAAATAAGTGGGACCCTCCTTTCAATGAAATTAAATGTTCTCATTAATTTATGGAGAACGAAAGATACATAAATTAAAAAAGCAACATATGATGGCAGAGCTTTCAGCTTATAGATTGCCCTATCCTAGAGAGAGTGAATTGCTCCTAAGTGCTAATCTGTCTAAATATGCAATAAACATTATGCAAAAGACAACCTTAAGAAGGTTAATTATAGAGAAAGTAAGACAGAAACACACCTGTTCACCGGGTCAGCTGTAGGCAAGTTTCAGACCAGGGCTTCTCCCGGGAGACTGGCCTAAACTCGTCCTTT
Source organism: Meda fulgida (assembly GCA_030578275.1). Lineage (NCBI taxonomy): Eukaryota > Metazoa > Chordata > Actinopteri > Cypriniformes > Leuciscidae > Meda > Meda fulgida. The sequence continues at coordinate 1,085,119 of CM060640.1, forward strand.
AGCTTCTACTGTTCTAGAAGAGGAAGATGCTCAACTGCATTGGTGAGAAAATCGAGCCGAGAGAAAAGCCAAGTGTCTCACACTCATAACAGACATTCTCATTCATTCATGGAGAACGAAAGAAATAGACTCGTTCAGTAAATATAACGTTTTTACAAAAAATTAAAAAAGCAACATATATTGGCAGAGCTATCAGCTTATAGATTCCCCTATCCTAAAATAATTCTGTGGCTTGGTAAATATTACAGTAATATTTAACTGTATTAACTTAAAAAAATCTCTGAATATCGTTTACTTGATTGTTTGAGTTAAACATGCCAAAATAGACTAAAAATCCAACAGTTAATTTTATCTAAAAGTTACAGCTATATTTAATGTTTTTTCACTAAAAGAATTGAGTATTTGACTAACCAATTATTTCTTTATAATACAATATATTTCTGAAATTTCTATTAAAATATTTGAGAATGGAGAATTAAATTTATCTGTTTCAAGAAACAAAAATATTACTTAATTCAAATCAATATTATTAATATATTTAAGGCTACGTTCACACTGCAGGCTGAAACGACCCAATTCCGATGCGACCTGTATCTGATCTTTTCATGACAGTCTGAATGACACAGATCCGATCTTTTCAAATGCCACCCAGGCCACTTGGGTATGTGGTCCGAATCCGATGTGTATCCGATCTTTTGAAGTGCGACTTCAGTCTGAACGGCCAGGTCACATGTATCCGACCCGCACGTCATTGATATGCGACAAACGTCATAATTCTGCGTTGAAGTAGGCGGGAATGAGAAGATAAACAAGAGCTATGGCGGATGATGCTGAGACCAGTCAATGGAAGGGAAGCGAGGTTTCTGATTTGATTAATATTTGGGGGGACAGCTCTATTCAGGCCAAACTCGAGGATCGGAACCGGGCGGTTTATGAACACAGTTCCAGCGAAATGGCCGAGCGTGGGTACAGACGATTCTGGCTCCAATGGCCAAATACAAGGAGGTTAAAGACTGGAACAAACGAAGTGGCCGTCAACGTATCACCTGTCCATTTTACGAAGAGCTGGACCGCCTTTTAGGGGATAAGCCCAGCATTCAGCCCCTAGAACTGTTGGACAGAGGCTTTGCCCAAGAGGAGCCCGGGGAGAAGAGCCCAGGTCCCGCTGCTGTCAGCCCAGCCCAGCTAGTAGCTCTTGCGGTGGTACAGGTGGGTTATTTGCACATGGCCTATAGCTACCTTTATAACATTGAAATACGATGTGTGACAGCTTGTTAAATGCATACACGGGTGATGGGACCCTTGTGGCTCTTTCGCCTTCTGCCTCTACCTCCGAAGAAAGTTCTGCATCTGTGAACAGCCATGCATCTTCCACACCCACTGCTTGTAAGAAAGTTCTTGGCTGTATTTTGATCGTTAACTCATCAACTCAATTAACCTCTTAACCCCCACCTGAACCGAACACATTTTCTACAGTTTGTCATTAGCCAAATCTAAAAGCTTCTTGGAAAAAAAAACAACGAAAATGTTACGAAAATGCAACAAAAAAGTGACAAAAAGAAATAAAAAATATGATGAAAGCGCAACAAAAAATTGACAGAAGAGTGATCATTAAAAATAGTCAAAAAGTGACGGCAACATGACAATGTGACATCAATTTTGTAGCTTTCAAATGAGGCGCTAGTCTGGTCTGTAGGCTGTAAGCTGTCAACTGTCAACGTTAATGACAGTTAATGATGCAGTTTTGCACAATGTTCAGGTTGAAGTGTGAAGGTTATTGATATGCAAGGTTATTTTGATTTGTTGATGGCAAATGCTTGACGCTACATTGAATATGTTGTATTGTATTTGTTTGCTAATACACTGAAGTTTTCCTGTCAGTTTTATTGTTCTGCGGTGTTAAAACGTGGGTAGAATTTGCACTATTATAGCCACACTATTTTCTCTTAATAAAAAGGAAACATCAATAACAGTATTGAAAATGTTATTTCTAAACTTATTGCAGCTATGGTAACAATTCAGCAAAGCAGCACAAAACAAATAACTAATTTGTGGTTAGGCCTGTCAAGATAACAGAATTCAATATATTGAGCCATTCAAATATTGCGATAATTGATATTGAAGACCTTGTAATGACACAGAAACTAACTCTAAAGCCAAAAAATGACAGTAAAGCTGAAAAGTACTTAAACACTTAAAATATCCCACTATAAACAAACTACGATTAAACGCAACCTACACAGGTTTAAAAATAAAGTATTACATTAGAAAAATGTGTCAAAAAAATGCAAATACTGTATATGTACAGATAAATATTGAGGTCAAAAAGTACGAAAGTTGAACGATATAGTAATTATTGTGACAGCCCAGTTTGTGGCTCAACGTTGGCTAACAAAAAGCTGAGTCAGTGCTTCTCTGACTCTTGCTGGCTGCACATCTACCAATCTCCCTCCTTCAGCCCATCTCTCAACATGAGGAACAGTTCCACCAGCCTCTTCATAATTCTCCCCGCGCACTCCACAGTCATCCTGGCTCCGCACCTCCACCGTCCCTTCAGTCGGCCGAATGCGCACTCCACAGTCATCCTGGCTCCGCACCTCCACCGTCCCTTCAGTCGGCCGAATGCGCACTCCACAGTCATCCTGGCTCCGCACCTCCACCGTCCCTTCAGTCGACCGAATGCGCACTCCACAGTCATCCTGGCTTCGCACCTCCACCGTCCCTTCAGTCGGCCGAATGCGCACTCCACAGTCATCCTGGCTCCGCACCTCCACCGGCCCTTCAGTCGGCCGAATGCGCACTCCACAGTCATCCTGGCTCCGCACCTCCACCGGCCCTTCAGTCGGCCGAATGCGCACTCCACAGTCATCCTGGCTCCGCACCTCCACCGTCCCTTCAGTCGGCCGAATGCGCACTCCACAGTCATCCTGGCTCCGCACCTCCACCGTCCCTTCAGTCGGCCGAATGCGCACTCCACAGTCATCCTGGCTCCGCACCTCCACCGTCCCTTCAGTCGGCCGAATGCGCACTCCACAGTCATCCTGGCTCCGCACCTCCACCGTCCCTTCAGTCGGCCGAATGCACACTCCACAGTCATCCTGGCTCCGCTTCTCCACCGGCCCTTCAGTTGGCCGAATGCACACTCCACAGTCATCCTGGCTCCGCACCTCCACAGTCCCTTCAGTCGGCCGAATGCGCACTCCACAGCCATCCTGGCTCCGCACCTCCACCGCCCCTTCAGTCGGCCGAATGCGCACTCCACAGTCATCCTGGCTCCGCACCTCCACGGGCCCTTCAGTCGGCCGAATGCGCACTCCACAGTCATCCTGGCTCCGCACCTCCACCGTCCCTTCAGTCGGCCGAATGCGCACTCCACAGTCATCCTGGCTCCGCGTCTCCACCGTCCCTTCAGTTGGCCGAATGCACACTCCACAGTCATCCTGGCTCCGCACCTCCACCGGCCCTTCAGTCGGCCGAATGCGCACTCCACAGTCATCCTGGCTCCGCACCTCCACCGTCCCTTCAGTCGGCCGAATGCGCACTCCACAGTCATCCTGGCTCCGCACCTCCACCGTCCCTTCCGTCGGCCGAATGCACACTCCACAGTCATCCTGGCTCCGCGTCTCCACCGTCCCTTCAGTTGGCCGAATGCACACTCCACAGTCATCCTGGCTCCACACCTCCACAGTCCCTTCAGTCGGCCGAATGCGCACTCCACAGTCATCCTGGCTCCGCACCTCCACCGTCCCTTCAGTCGGCCGAATGCGCACTCCACAGTCATCCTGGCTCCGCACCTCCACCGGCCCTTCAGTCGGCCGAATGCGCACTCCACAGTCATCCTGGCTCCGCACCTCCACCGGCCCTTCAGTTGGCCGAATGCGCACTCCACAGTCATCCTGGCTCCGCACCTCCACCGTCCCTTCAGTCGGCCGAATGCGCACTCCACAGTCATCCTGGCTCCGCACCTCCACCGGCCCTTCAGTCGGCCGAATGCACACTCCACAGTCATCCTGGCTTCGCACCTCCACCGTCCCTTCAGTCGGCCGAATGCGCACTCCACAGTCATCCTGGCTCCGCACCTCCACCGGCCCTTCAGTCGGCCGAATGCGCACTCCACAGTCATCCTGGCTCCGCACCTCCACCGGCCCTTCAGTCGGCCGAATGCACACTCCACAGTCATCCTGGCTCCGCACCTCCACCGGCCCTTCAGTTGGCCGAATGCGCACTCCACAGTCATCCTGGCTCCGCACCTCCACCGGCCCTTCAGTCGGCCGAATGCGCACTCCACAGTCATCCTGGCTCCGCACCTCCACCGGCCTATATTGAGGCTAAATATAGCCAATATTGTATAGGGTACATGCTCAGTGTAAAAATGCTGTATTGCTGTACTCATCGACAATAAAGGCCAATGTCACATATTAGCCAGCAGCCGTATCACGCTGTAGCCCAAGACTGGTTGCCCACTGAAGCTGAGCTGGTTAGTACCTGGATGGGAGACCTTCTGAGAAAACCAGGTTGCTGCTAGAAGAGGTGTTAGTGAGGCCAGCAGGGGGTACTCACCCTGTGGTCTGTGTGGGTCCTAACACCCCAGTATATTGATGGGGAGACTATACTGTCAAAGAGCACCGTCCTTCGGATGAGACGTTAAACTGAGGTCCTGACTCTCTGTGGTCATTAAACATCCCAGGATGTCCTTCTAAAAAGAGTTGGGGTGCAACCCCGGCACCCTGGCCAAATTGGCTCCTTGGCCTCTGTCCATCATGGCCTTCTAATCATCCCCATATACTGATTGGCTTTATCACTGTCTCGTCTCCACCAGTAAGCTGGTGTGTGGTGGGCGTACTGGCGCAGTATGGCTGCCGTCGCATCATCCCGGTGGAGCTGCACATTGGTGGTGGTTGAGGAGATTCCCCCCCTTCCATGTAAAGCACTTTGAGGTCCAAGAAAAGCGCTATATAAATGTAATGGATTATTATTATTATTATTATTATATGGATGGTTGTATGGAATACAATTTTACAAAAGTTTAGAGGAAATAAAAAAGTTAATATAACTCAAAAATAAAAACATTTAATATTACTTAATATTTAAAATTGTTCTCTAAATGTTAAATTATTTCTACTCAATTTTATTTGTTAATGTACCAGATGCAGTTACTCAGATATACTTAATTTTTTTACTTGCATTTACACAATTCATACAGTATATTTCATTGTTTTCACAGCTTTAGAATGTAAAAAAAAATAAAAAATTGTGAGTGTAAAAATGTTTCACCAAAAAAAAATTGAGTAAATAATAGTGTGTGCTACTAAGTGCTAATCTGTCTAGATATGCAATAAACATTATGCAAAAGACAACCTTAAGAAGGTTAATTATAGAGAAAGTAAGACAGAAACACACCTGTTCACCGGGTCAGCTGTAGGCAAGTTTCAGACCAGGGCTTCTCCCGGGAGACTGGCCTAAACTCGTCCTTTAGCTTCTACTGTTCTAGAAGAGGAAGATGCTCAACTGCATTGGTGAGAAAATCGAGCCGAGAGAAAAGCCTAGGCATTTAGACAGATAGGTATTTGTATGCACTAGATTTGGTATTTGTAAGGTTACATGCAATTTGTAGGATGGCTTGTATTTATTTGTGAAACATTATCTAGGCTCATTTATTTATATTTGTAAAACAATATTTGTTACTGCATTTTCGCTCAAACTGACCTTTGTACTTGCAAAGGTTGTACAGCTTTCTGTTTGTTTGCGAGTCGAGTTTTCCTTTGCAAAGCAGATCGAGTTTGTTTGTAAAATGCTGGATTTGTTTGTTTAATAATGGCACAATATTACCTCCATAAAAACTAATTTTCTCGAGAATATTGAAGCCAACATTTTTACAATGCAGTGCAGCTTGTCTAGCGCGCTCATTGGTTGTGCTGCGGCAACTGCACAAACCTATGGTGAGGCGGCTAAGACACGCGAACCAATCAGGGCGCTTGGTGCCCAGGCAAGTCAGAGCTCTCAACACCAGAATGTGCATGGCTTATAGCTCTATAATATTATAGCTCTATAAGCCCCTACTTTCCCCATAGAATAGGTGGGTTTGGCCATCTGGCCCCTTGGAGGAAACTAGGGATGCACCGATATGAACATTTTGGCCGATACCGATAACCGTTAATTCTTTACATTTGAAAGCCGATAACCAATATAGGGGCCGATAAATCTAAATTATAAATTGATACACTTTGATAGCCTGATACATAAACAAAAGGCTCACCATTAAAAGCCTTGTCTCAAACACTTTTAACATAAATTAAACATATACAATACAGTATAGCCTAGTTTGAACCAGTGTAAGATTCCTTAACTTTTAAAATTAATTTTACACTCCTATGGCCAACTTTCTTTATTAAAAAATGGTAAAACTTTATAAAAAGGTTTAATTTAGTTAGCATTAGTTAGCATGAACCAACAATTAAAGAACACTACTTCTACAGCATTTATTAATCTTAGTTAATGTTAAGCTCAACTTTTTATAAGACATTTAAAAAAAAGTTGTATCTGTTAACATTAGTCAATGCACTATGAACTAACATGAACACACATATTTTATTAACTAACAATAACAAAGGCGATTGCTCTCTGTTAGTTCATGTTAGTTAATGCATTAACAAATTAGACCTTATTGTAAAGTGTTATCAAAAAATCTATTGCCTAACAAAAAATAAAATAGCTAAATAATGCAAACAAGTCATTGGATAACATTAAGCTGCATATAAAGAAACAAAATGCATGCGCCATAGATCAATAAAATGGAATCGCCTCCGCATGGACAATCAGGAAATTATTTTAATCAAATCATATCGTTGATAAAAATAATACGAGAACAAAATAATGTTAGTTATTAATTATAACGCAATTTTTTAATTTTTTTTTAATATTACTGTAGCCTAATAGTAAACATCTTTAATAGCATGCTTAGATACTGTTTCAAATGACATTGTTGTTTAATCTGCGCGCGCTGAAGCTGACGAGAGCGCGCACCGGGAAACTGAAGAACTTTTCTAGCAGGTTGTTTAAATCCACGAAACGCATAATATGTGAAATTATGACTTATTTGCACAAAATGACGTGAATGCACAATCGAACTTGTGCTGGTCATAATGGCTAATCCCTGTTTTGGACGCGCTATTCCCACAACAACGCGCTGAAACGGCAACTAAACCCAGAGAATTCACAACGTTTTATTACAATAGTGTTCTCACTATAATGGCATATATATGACAGTCCAAATTATTGTTATAAATGTGCATTGCTGTTTGAGCTGCGCATGCTAAAGATGATCACCGGTTTAATGAAGCGCTACTGCATCGTTCATTAACTCAACCAAACCCAGACAGCAACATAGTGTCGGCCCAGATCCAGCCCACATCTAGTAGATGTGGATTCAACGCGGACCAGATGTGGGCCGGATCTGGGCCGACACTATATTGCTGTCTGGGAACGCATCCTATATTAGATTAATCAGATATATCATATATACACAAAATAAACATATTACAACTTACAATGGCACAGAATGCTGCGAATGCTCAAGAGAACTTGACTGTGCTTGTCATGAAGGCTTAACTCCATAGACGCCCTCATTCCGCCACAACGCGCTTGTCGCGCTCAAACACTGGCGAACAAGAATTCACAACATTCTTTTGCAGGCGTGCTCTTATTATAATGTGATGGAGCCTATGTGACAGAGTTGTGCTGCACATGTTGCACTGAACTGTATCTTCCTTTTCGAAGTGAATCCAATCATTCAGAACCATCATGGCGAACAGCGCGCGACTCTCAACTGAAGTAAATAATCTATTATCTATCAGCTTTGATATATCGGCCCAATTTTCTTATCGGATTGATAACGATAACATAAAAAAAGACCATTTATCGGCCCATGATGATATGTGGTCGATATATCGTGCATCCCTACAGGAAACGCACAATTAGGTTGTTTCTCCCAGTGATTGGCCGGCCAAACAAGCATGAAATGCTGCATACACTTTGAGCGTAAAGGCTTAGCGTCCCACGTCCAAAACTTTGTAGAAAGGAGGGCACCTTTGTCACTTTGAAGGCGCGCGCCACTTACTTCAGTATAGGTGTTTAGGACCCTTTTCGGGAGGTTCCCGGATACCCGTTGAGGGGCCATACATGGAGGGCCCACAAGTTGGAACGGGGATGTCAGATTGTCCCGTTTGCCTGCGAGAGGAGATCTCTCCTCAGCGGTATCAGGCATGGGACTGTATCCACACAGTTGAGTCAACTCGGAGAACCATAGCTGGTTCTTCTAGAGTGGGGCTATCAAGAGCACTGCACAGCTTGGCCAGTCATTGGCCAGCGCATCCCTGCTTTAGGAAAAAAATGATTGGCAACGAGCGTTGTCTTATGAGGCGAAGAGGTCTACCTCAGCCTCACGGAAGATGCTCCATATCAGCCAAACCGTTCATGGGTGAAGAGACCATTCCCCTGGGGGAACTTTGTCTCTGGATAGCATATCCGCACCCTGGTTCAGAATGCCTGGCACATGCGCTGCTCTCAGCGAGTGCAGATTGTGCTGAGCCAATAGAATGAGACTCCTGGCCATGTCGTGCAGTTTGCTGGACCTGAGTCCACCCTGGCGATTTATTTAAGACACCACTGTCATGTTGTCCGCCCAGACCAGGACATGGTGGTCTTTTAGATATGGGAGAAAAGCTTTCAGTGATAGAGCGACCGCTCTCATTTCTATACAATTTATGTGTAGCCGCTTCTCCGAGCTCGACCATAGGCCAGAGACGGGCCTGCCCCATAAAGGGCTCCCCAACCTAGGTTGGAGGCGTCTGTCGAGATTACTTTCCTTTTCGTAATCACACTTAAACTCACAGCGAACTGGTACCAGTCCGTCGCTTTCCAAGGAGCAAGGGCTCTAATTGATGTGCCTGTACCTGGAAATAGAGCGACACTTGAAGCAAAAAAAACGCTGCAATCCTCCGCCTCTCCGGTGTTAATCGCTGGTCGGGCCATGGGACTCGCAGAGGCAGCTGACGAAGCAGATGTTGACAAGCAGAGTGAAGGATATCTTCGGGAACGGTGGGTGGATTAACAGGTGGTGATGGAAGTAGAGACAGTCGAACAGCCTGCATGAGTTCCGCGAACGGATCGCGTGATGGAACTTCCAAAGGCTCCGCTGGGTTCTGCATTTTTGGTCTGGTCCTCTGTCACGGATGGAACAGGAGACAGACAGGTGGTAAGTGCAATGATGTTTATTTTCAGAATAGCAGAAGCAGACGGAGATGTGATGAGTATTCAAACAGATGATATATAGATGAGAACTTGAGATCTGCTGTTCACTGATCGATTGCTCCTGTCTGCCTTCCTGCCTGCTGTGAGTTTGTTTGCGTCGAGGCTGTAAGCTCTACGCCTCGTATTAGCTTCGTATTTCTTTCTGTTTTGAACCATCATTTACTATCATTTCTAGTTGTTTATATTACTAAATATAGTTTACCCACCATCTCAGATTAACCTTACATCGCTAGCTTCCGTTATTGTTAGCACCGCACGCCAGTGTTTACGCGCCACCCGCGCTCATTTATTTATTATTTATTTTCTCTTGCGCGCCCGCGCCTTTGAGTTCATAAAAGCCCAGGTAAGTAAGAATCAGTCAACAGAAACGGTGAGTAATGTCTTTTCCTGTTATTGTCACCTGTGTCACATGTCATATGTTTAGTATAGCCTTCTCCGATGGCAATATAGGATTTATTTGTGATAAATGCAAGGAGACAGTCAGGCTGACGGAGAAGATTTCAGAGCTAGAGACACGCATCCAAACTTTAATTGAGGATAGTAAGGATAGTACTAGAGCTTTAGATACTATTTTGGATGCGCCTAGCATAGTGAACTCTGTACATGATTCGGTTCCGGCTGAAGTAGAGCCCACGCAGCAGGGCAGATGGGTGACCGTAAGAGATCGCTCTAGTCGCGGATTAAAAAACCACTCTTCCATTCCGATTACCATAACAAATCGATTTGCCCCACTCAGTGAAACACCCACTGAGAATTCTGTTGATTGTGCCCTGGTAATTGGTGATTCGATCACACGGAACGTGAAAATAGAGACACCAGCCACCATAGTCACATGTTTGCCGGGAGCCAGAGCGCCTGACATCAAAGCAAATTTAAAAGTGCTGGCTAATGCTAATCGTAAATTCTCTAAGATCATTATTCATGTCGGCACTAATGATGTTCGACTCCGCCAGTCGGAGATCACCAAAATTAATATTAAAGAGGTGTGTGAACTCGCAAGTACGATGTCAGGCACTGTAATTTTCTCTGGCCCCCTTCCTGTTCGCAGGAGTGATGAGATTGTTAGCAGATTGGCCTCACTCAATGGTTGGTTGTCTAAGTGGTGTCCGTTGAATAATATAGAATTCATAGACAATTGGAAAAGTTTTTGGGGCAAGCCTGACCTGTTGAAAAGAGATGGTGTTCATCCCTCCTGGGATGGTGCTGCTCTTCTCTCTAGTAATATGGCACATAGTCTTAGAGCTAAAACATGACAATCTGGGGCCCAGGTCAGGAAGCAGACAGACTGGCTAAACCGACCGTCTGCTAGCGGCCTCGCGTCACCAAGGTCAGATAAATCCCATCACATAGTGCCTCTTTCACCTAGATATCATCATATAGAGACTGTGTCTGTTCCCCGAATTTGGAAATCCAAAAAACGTCAGGTAAAAAATTTAATTGATGTTCAACAAATAAAAAACAGATATAATACAGATGAGCAAATGATAAAGCTTGGGTTGCTGAATATTCGATCCCTTACTTCAAAATCGCTCATAGTTAATGATATGATTTCAGATTATAATCTAGATGTGCTGTGTTTGACAGAAACCTGGCTAAAACCAAACGATTACATTACTTTAAATGAGTCCACCCCACAAGATTACTGTTATAAACATGAACCTCGTCTAAAACGCAAAGGGGGAGGTGTTGCTGTAATTTATAGTAATATTTTCAAAACCACTAAGAAATCTATTTTTAAATATACTTCTTTTGAAGTGTTGGTGCTTAATGTAAAAATATATAGTGTAAACGATAAATCACGTTTGAGATTTCTGCTGGCTACTGTATACAGGCCACCAGGGCACCATAAAGATTTTATCAAAGAATTTGCAGACTTTCTATCAGAATTAGTATTGGCTAACGATAAAGTACTAATTGTTGGTGATTTTAATATACATGTAGATAATGAAAAAGATGCATTGGGATTGGCACTTAAAGACATTGTAAACTCAATTGGAGTTAGACAACACGTGTCAGGACCCACTCATTGTCGTAATCATACTCTAGATCTAATATTATCACATGAAATAGATTTTGATGCCGTTGAAATTCTGCAGCAGAGCGATGACATCTCAGACCATTATCTAGTCTCATGTAAATTACATTTAGCCAAGGCTGCAAAGCCGACTCCGTGTTATAAAAATGTTAGACCTATAACTTCTGCCACTGAAGATTCCTTTATCAATAATCTTCCTAATCAGTTTCATCATCTCAGCATCCCGGATAGCTTAAAAGAACTCGATATTGCAACAGAAACTTTTAACTCTCTCTTTTCCAGCACTTTAGACGCAATTGCTCCGTTGCGCTTAAAGAAGATTAAAGAAAATAGTCCAACGCCGTGGTACAACGAGCACACTCAGGCCCTTAAGAGAGCAGCCAGAAAAATGGAGCGCAACTGGAAGAAAACAAAACTAGAGGTATTTCGGATTTCATGGAAAGAGAGCTCGATTGCTTACAGAGAGGCTTTAAAAGCTACTAGATCTGCTTATTTTTCAACCCTATTAGAAGAAAATAAACATTATCCTAGGTATTTATTTGAAACAGTGGCTAAACTAACGAAAAAGAAAGCTTCAAGCACAGAAGTTTCCAAGCAACACAGCAGTAATGACTTTATGAACTTCTTCACTTATAAGATTGATAATATCAGGGACAAAATTATAACTATGCAACCGTCTACTACAGTATCGCATCAGAGAGTGCATTGTAGTCTCCCTGAGGAAAAATTCTATTCATTTGTTGCTATAGGAGAGGAAGAATTCTGCAAACTCGTTAATTCATCTAAATCGACAACTTGTATGTTAGACCCTATACCGACTAAGCTATTGAAAGAGATGCTTCCAGAGATCATAGATCCTCTTCTTAATATCATTAATTCGTCTTTGTCTCTAGGATACGTACCAAAAACTTTTAAGCTGGCTATGATAAAACCGCTTGTTAAAAAACCGCAACTTGATCCTTCAGAATTAGTCAATTACAGGCCGATCTCAAATCTGCCTTTTCTGTCAAAGATATTAGAAAAAGCAATATCCTCACAACTGTGTTCCTTTCTTGAAAGAAATGATATCTGCGAGGATTTTCAGTCAGGATTTAGACCGCACCATAGTACTGAGACAGCTCTCATTAGAGTTACAAATGATTTACTTTTATCATCCGATCGTGGTTGTATCTCTCTATTAGTGTTACTTGATCTTAGTGCTGCATTTGACACAATTGACCACAACATTCTTTTAAATAGACTAGAAAACTATGTTGGCATTAGTGGAATTGCACTAGCATGGTTTAAATCATACTTATCTGACCGTTATCAGTTTGTAGCAGTAAATGAAGAGATGTCTTATCGATCACAAGTTCAGTATGGCGTACCACAAGGCTCAGTACTAGGACCGCTGCTGTTCACTCTGTACATGCTACGATTAGGACATATAATTAGGACACATGGAATTAGCTTTCACTGTTATGCCGATGATACTCAGCTGTATATTTCTTCAAAACCTAACGAAACTTACCAATTCACAAAATTAACGGAATGCATAGCTGATTTAAAAAATTGGATGACTAGTAATTTCCTACTACTAAACTCTGAAAAAACAGAGATTCCAATTATTGGACAAAAAACTTCCACACGTAATAACCTAGAATACTGTCTAACACTTGATGGCTGCTCTGTTAAGTGTTCGTCGTCGGTTAGGAACCTGGGTGTGCTTTTTGATAGCAATCTTTCATTTGAAAGTCACGTGTCTAGTATCTGTAAAACCGCATTTTTCCATCTTAAAAATATATCTAAATTACGACATATGCTCTCATTAACAAATGCGGAACAATTAGTTCATGCTTTCATGACATCAAGACAAGATTATTGTAATGCTCTACTGGGTGGTTGCCCTGCACGCTTAATAAATAAACTACAGCTGGTCCAAAACGCTGCAGCTCGAGTTCTTACTAGAACCAGGAAATATGACCATATTAGCCCGGTTCTGTCAATACTGCATTGGCTGCCTATTAAACATCGTATAAATTTTAAAATATTGTTGATTACTTACAAAGCACTAAATGGTTTAGCTCCGCAGTACTTGAGCGAGCTCTTAACGCATCATAGTCCTTCACGTCTATTGCGATCTCAAAATTCGGGCCAGTTGATAATACCTAGAATATCAAAATCGACTGCGGCGGTAGATCCTTTTCCTATTTAGCACCAAAACTTTGGAACAGTCTTCCTACCATTGTCCGGGAAGCAGACACACTCTGTCAGTTCAAAGCTAGACTAAAAACACATCTCTTTGACCTAGCTTACACATAATATATTATAGACTTCTATAATTCAATGTTAGGCTGCATAGATTAGGTCAGCCGGAACTGGGAACACTTCCCTTAAATCCTGATGTACTCGTTACATCATCATAAGAAGAATGGCATCTACGCTAATTTTAGTGTCTTTGTTTATCCCGAGGTTTTCCCGCAGCCTACCGGATCCAGGCCGTATCCAGATCTGACTAGGAGCTTTGCCTGGACCCCATGACAACGCAGTGCTGAAGTGCCAACTAGCCTCTCCCTATGGAGGATCCCTTTCCCACTCTACAGATAAAACGTTGTGATTCCGGTTCGCGTACCCACCCCGAAGTGATAAAATAAAACAAAATTCTGTATCAAATTACGGTTACTATAAATCCGGCCTCTAGTTCATAAACGCCAGAGGAGAACTGGCCCCCGACTGAGCCTGGGTTCTCCCAAGGTTTTTTTTTCTCCAGTAGGTCACCTGATGGAGTTTAGGACACCAGTAGGTCACTTGATGGAGTTTTTCGGTTCCTTGCCACTGTTGCCTTTGGCTTGCTCAGTTGGGGATATTCAAAATAATTAACCAAGCATTAATACCATTGATCAGCCCTACCAAACGTGGATGTTTTTCCACTAAGAAACAAACATTGTTATGTTATTTGATTGATATTGTGAAGCTGCTTTGATGCAATTTATATTGTGAAAAGCGCTAAATAAATACACTTGACTTGACTAGAACTTAGCTGATGGATAATTAGAGTCTCTATTTCAGATGCAGAAGTTAAGTCACTGGAACGGATAGCAGGCGGATGGCTGTAGACTGAAGACGGCATACGATGAAGAAGGTAATGAAGACAGTCCAATAGAACGTAGGTGAGTATCAGGTAAGTATCAGGTAAGTATCAGGTAAGTATCAGGTAAGTATCAGGTAAGTATCAGGTAAGTATCAGGTAAGTATCAGGTAAGTATCAGGTAAGTATCAGGTAAGTATCAGGTAAGTATCAGGTAAGTATCAGGTAAGTATCAGGTAGAAGCGTGGGAGAGTCTGTGTGTCATGTAATGACGAGACCAGACAATGAGTGTAAGAAGGAGTGCTGTATATGAAGGTGGTGGAATGATGAGGTGCAGGTGATGGTGATCAGAACTCAGGTGATAATGATTGAGTGGGAGGAGTGAGTGAACGAGAGTGAGTGAACGAGTGGGAGGAGTGTGTGATGCTGGTTGAATCCTGACAACTATTTACTTTGAGTAAATATTTCAAATTAATTTTATTTATTTATTTAAATAAGTACTTGTCCTCAAGTAAAACAGTTTTTGGATACTCTACCCACCTCTGCATTCCAGTCACCCCATCGCTGTGCCTGTTAGGTGACACCTCAACAATACCCAATACAATAGAATACACTGCTCCACTACTTTTGTCTCTAGCTATTGCCAAGAAAACAATTCTCATACCCTGGACTCAGTTACTAAGAGAACACATACCAATGAAAGAAAAACTACAATAGCTACAAATCTAATGGACACAATCACAAAACAATTACCCCCCCCCCCCCTTCCTCCTCTTTTATATAGATAAGATACATTGGATACTATATAATAAAATAGCACCAATGAATTGATGCCCCAAACGATAATAAGACATAATACTGTATTGCCACACCATATTTTATAAAATAATAAGCTAGTTTACAGTTTATTATGTATATGTATGTGAGTGTTTGCATATCTATGTATATGTAAGTATATGGGTGTATACAAATATATATTATGAATTTGGATAGTAATGTGCGTATATGTTTACACTTTACACAACATAATATGATCTACTTGATCCAGATTTATGTATGTAATAAGTATATGAATGAATGGAGAACAAGTATTTGATACACTGCTGATTTTGCATGTTTTCCCACTTACAAAGCATGTAGTCTGTCATTTTTATCATAGGTACACTTCAACTGTGAGTGACGGAATCTAAAACAAAAATCCAGAAAATCACATTGTATCATTTTTAAGTAATTAATTAGTATTTTATTGCATGACATAAGTATTTGATACATCAGAAAAGCAGAACTTAATATCTGGTACAGAAACCTTTGTTTGCAATTACAGAGATCATACGTTTCCTGTAGTTCTGGACCAGGTTTGCACACACTGCAGCAGGGGTTTTGGCCCACTCCTCCATACAGACCTTCTCCAGATCCTTCAGGTTTCGGGGCTGTCGCTGGACTTTCAGCTAGCTCCAAATATTTCCTATTGGGTTCAGGTCTGGTGACTGGCTAGGCCACTCCAGGACCTTGAGATGCTTCTTACGGAGCCACTCCTTAGTTGCCCTGGCTGTGTGTTTCGGGTCGTTGTCATGCTGGAAGACCCAGCCACGACTCGTCTTCAATGCTCTTACTGAGGGAAGGAGGTTGTTGGCCAAGATCTCGCGATACATGGCCCCATCCATCCTCCCCTCAATACGGTGCAGTCGTCCTGTCCCCTTTGTAGAAAAGCATCCCCAAAGAATGATGTTTCCACCTCAATGCTTCACGGTTGGGATGGTGTTCTTGGGGTTGTACTCATCCTTCTTCTTCCTCCAAACACGGCAAGTGGAGTTTAGACCAAAAAGCTCTATTTCTGTCTCATCAGACCACATGACCTTCTCCCATTCTTCCTCTGAATCATCCAGATGGTCATTGGCAAACTTCAGACGGGCCTGGACATGCGCTAGCTTGAGCAGGGGGACCTTGCGTGAGCTGCAGTATTTTAATCCTTGACGGTGTAGTGTGTTACTAATGGTTTTCTTTGAGACTGTGGTCCCAGCTCTCTTCAGGTCATTGACCAGGTCCTGCCGTGTAGTTCTGGGCTGATCCCTCACCTTCCTCATGATCATTGATGCCCCACGAGGTGAAATCTTGCATTGTGCCCCAGACCGAGGGAGATTGACCGTCATCTTGAACTTCTTCCATTTTCTAATAATTGAAAATACTTCTCAACAAGCTGCTTGCCTATTGTCCTGTTGCTCATCCCAGCCTTGTGCAGGTCTACAGTTTTATCCCTGATGTCCTTACACGGCTCTCTGGTCTTGGCCACTGTAGACAGGTTGGAGTTTGTTTGATTTAGTGTGTGGAGAGGTGTCTTTTATACAGGTAATGAGTTCAAACAGGTGCAGTTAACACAGGTAATGAGTGGAGAACAGGAGGGCTTCTTAAAGAAAAACTAACAGGTCTGTGAGAGCCAGAATTCTTACTGGTTGGTAGGTGATCCAATACTTATGTCATGCAATAAAATGCAATTAAATTCTTTAAAAATCATACATGTGATTTTCTGGATTTTTTTTTTTTAGATTCCGTCTCTCACAGTTGAAGTGTACCTATGAAAAAATTACAGACTTCTTTATGCTTTGCAAGTAGGAAAACCTGCAAAATCAGCAGTGTATCAAATACTTGTTCTCCCCACTGTATATATGTATATGTGTAAATGAATTTAATGCACACAATTTATTAACTATTATTATTATCATTTATTCTCTCTACCCTCTTTTTCTTCTCGTCCTCCTCTCAAAGGCTGTCTGCGCTTGTTCCTGGGGGAGGACTGCACTGTCCTGCACTGACTGGGAGGGGGTCCTTGTTCAGTGGACCTCTGGTAACGTATACTTGTCTTTAATGAGGTCAATAAGACCTTATCTTTTTTCCATGTGGGTTCCTTTCCTTCTCTATTTGGGCAACGTGTGGACCTAAGTCATAGTGAGTGCCAAGTCCTGCAACGGACGACGGTGGGATGTGTAGGGATAGCCGGAGGATAATGAGGGAAAGAGAAAAAATAAAAAATATTTTATTAGTGTGTGTGCGTGCTGCATACACTATGTGTCTTACAATGGGGTAGGAAAGGAATTCAGGACAGGGGTTGGGTGGGTGTGGGCTTCTGGGCGGGACTGCCCTAGTGGGAGGCGCACAGATAGCCATATTAATCATAAAGGAGTATTACTTTATTATCAGTGTTATTGTTTGGAGGATTGGGAGGAGAGGAGAGCGGGGAGGATGAGAGAAAGGGTAAAAGATGTTAAATTATGGAATACCATAAAACACTCAACACCCCCAAAGGATAATTATATATTTCAAATTATAGGAAACACTTTACTTGAAGGGGTGTGCATAAGACTGACATGACACCAGGAGGTTTTATGCATGTTTATGACAACTTTCATTTAGTGTCATTCGCTCAATTTAATGCAAAATATGACGTTGTTTGAGATGTCTTTGTTATGACAACTTGACATAAATCAATACATCATAACCTGTCAGTGTCTTTGTCATGACAACTTGACATTACCAAGACAAAATAAATTGTCATAAATATGTCATAAACATGACATAGCAGATTAATTATCAAGAAACCACTTAGCTTTATGGGTTAACATTTCATTAAGCTGTCAGGTGGTTGGCTTTGACATTGGCTGTCATGAGGCCATTATAACTGTGTCATGAATATTTTTCTTGACCTCAGCTAAAGTGGTACAAATTTAATTTGTCATTAAAATGTTATAATGGCTTCATGACAGCCAATGTCAAAACCAACCACATGACAGTTTAATGTAATGCTAACCCATAAAGCTAAGTGGTTTCTTAAGTTTGATAATTAATCTGCTATGTCATGTTTATGACATATTTATGAAAGGATTTGTTGTCTTGGTAATGTCAAGTTTCCATTACCAAGACACTGACAGGTTATGATGTATTGGTTTATGTCAAGGTGTCATAACTAAGACATCTCAAACTATGTCATGACAATGTCATAATTGAGCGAATGACACTTAATGACAGTTGTCATAAACATGCATAAAATCTCCTTCATATTCATGACATGTGTCAGGTCAGTCTTATGCACCTTTCTTTTCTTTTCTTTCTTTATCTTTTTTCTCTCCTCATCTGTTCTTATACTGTTGTTTATCTGTTTTATTTTTGTTTGTTTTATGGTCGATGTGTGTATTTTGTAGTGTCTGTATGTATTTCTGCAATAAATGAATAAAAACGAGCCTCAAAAAAGCACAAGGGAGTCTTGTCCATCACTCCTGAAGGACTCCAGTCTGCAGGCGGGGGAGTAGCTCATGGTTTAGGCTAGATTTGATTATCCTTACCCTAGCTGATAATCATATTGTTAAACGAGTAGATAAAAAGACACCCCAAGGAACATGATGGAGTTGTGTATTTTGTCCACGTCTATAAACATGTTTCTATCTCCTCCCCTCGTGTCTTAAACTCTATAAAAGAGAGAGAACATCTCTATTCTCCACTCTCGCTCTCTTCTGACAAAGAGAAACTCAGAGATTCAGTTTCTACTCACAGTTTGAGTTCATCATGAAACTGCTAGTTTTTCTTCTGTTGCCTTGCCTCTCTCTGAGTGAGCTTTCAATAGGGTTTGGTAAATGCAGAGAGTTCTTTTTAAATGATGCTCCTCCTGAATTCACACCAGCATGGGGCACCACAGTCAAGGAGATCTGCCAGTGTCTTAGGGACAACAACAATCAGCTAAAGTATCTTTATGCAACTTTGTACAACACAGAATGGAAGATCCCCATCTACTCTGCGTATGTGTTTAAGAAGAGCAAAAGTGTCAAGAGGTGTGATCCTTGGTACTTCGAACCTCAGGTAATTATTCAACTGTATATTATTGTAGTATATTGGTCACACTTTAGGTTTCCTAAAACTACTATGTAGTTACATCAAAAAATAAAGTACAATATAGTCTTATAGTGTTGATGTTGAGGAGGATACAGTTAATATTAGCACAGGTATGTGTGGGTTTAAGGGGTTAATAGTGTCATTATAGATGTAATTACAGAAAATAATTATAGACGTAATTACATGCAGGTAAATAATTATTGTGAATTTTGACTGAAAGTTTGAGTTGTTTTTTTCCCTCTCATGTCCTTTAGCTGGATGTTGCTGAGGCTGATCCATGGATGGCATGTAAACTAAAGAAAGACCTTGATAATCAGGCTATGAATCGTGACTATAAAGATCAGGACCTTAAAAATAAGTATGAGAAAGGTCACCTGTACCCAGTCAAGCACACAGACAATAGTCTCTCCATGAAGGCCACCTCCACCCTGACCAACGCCGCTCCACAGGACTCAAGTTTTAATAAGGGTAAATGGAGGGTTCATGAGGGGGATGTTATTAAACATCTGAGTGACTGTGATAGTAATGTTCAGGCGTATGTGGTGACTGGTGTAGTTCCTGATATCAAAATAAAACTGAAAAATAGAGTTACTGTCTCAAAGTATTACTGGAGAGCCACCTGTTGTCTGAAGAACGGTGTGTACACAGGCCAGGGTTACTTTGGACCTGGTAACAATAATGTAGTGGAGGAATTATCAATTACAGACCTACAGACAAAGCTGGCCACATGTTATGGTGTGAATATTGTAATTTACCCAGGCGTACCGACAGGCAGTTGTAACTAGTTTAGCCTTTAGCCTATGAGCTAAAAATGGATAATTTGACATTTACATCTCTGACTGGAGTTGTTAATATCTGGAATCAGATCGTCATACTCTAGATCATGACTTCATGATCCTGACCTGCCTTTCTGTTATTATAAACAATATATATAGCAGCCATCTTTGTCCACTTCACTGTTTCACTGTTACTGGATTAGCATGTGTGTGTAATTAATGCTGGATGTATAATCAGTGACATCTAATAAAGACTGTGCGCAAATGTGTCTTAATGTGTTTAAACCCTTTATTCAAGCGCCCACACACTCACTCACTCACTCTATCACTGTCAATCACTCTCTCTCTCTCTCTCTCTCTCTCTCTCTCTCTCTCTCTCTCTCTCACTCACTCACTCACTCATTCACACAATCTCTCTCTCACTCACTCACTCTCACACTCACTCACTCACTCACACGCACATACACACACTCACTCTCTCACTCACTCTATCACTCACTCACACATACTCACACACACTCACTCTCTCACTCACTCTATCACTCATTGTATCACTCACTCACTCTCACACTCACTCACTCTCTCACTCACTCACTCACTCACTCTATCACTCACTCACACATACTCACACACAATCTCACTCACACTCACTCACTCACTCACACTCTCTCACTCACTCTCTGTCTCACTCACTCACTCTATCATTCACTCACACTCACTCATTCACTCACTCACTCTCACACTCACTCACTCTATCACTCACTCTATCACTCACTCACTCACACATTCTCACACACACTCACTCACTCTATCACTCACTCATACTTACTCTCTCTCTCACTCAGACTAACACACTCACTCTTTCACTCACTCACTCACTCTATCACTCACACATACTCACACACTCACTCACTCACTCTATCACTCACTCGCTCACACTCACTCATTCAATCACTCACTCTCTCACTCACTCACTCTCTCACTCACACACTCACACTCACTCTCTCCCCACTTACTCACACTCACTCAATCTATCACTCACTCTCTCACTTACTCACTCACTCACTCTCTCTCTCACTCACACACTCACTCACACTCACTCTCTCCTCACTCACTCACACACACACACACACACACACACACACTCTATCACTCACACACACACACACACACTCACACACACACACAGACACTCACTCACTCACACTCACTCACACACACACTCACTCTATCACTCACTCACACACACACTCACTCACTCACACACACACACACACACTCACTCTATTACTCACTCACACACTCACTCACTCACTCTCTCACTCACACACTCACTCGATCTTCTTATGCTGTCCATTGATTTCAAAGATGACGTCACTTCTAGGATGCATTATTGGAGTGTTGGTGCAACCGCTGCTGACGGTGGTGCCATTGAAGGAGACTGTGAAGCCCAATCCGAGAGCCACATGTCCTACTGCAGTAAGGACAAGTGAATGCTGAGTCTGGGTGTGGATATAGTTGTGGCTGTGCGCGTTGGAGTCTGCGCTGATGTAGCTCGGTTCTATGTTGAGCGCGCTTTAATTCGATCTGTTGGGCCCCCAGATCACATGCAGAACTACATGCCTGATGGTTGGCAGCTTTTGTTTCCAGAACTCCAGGGCTGATGCCACAGCTTTTCAGGGTCTCCTTGAGATGATCCTTGTATCGACGCTTCTGACCCCCAGGTCTCCTGTTGGCTGCATGTATCTGTCCATAGAGGACTTGCCGGGAAGGCGGTGGGAGGGCATGCGGATAACGTGTCCAATCCATCGCAGTTGCCGCTTAGCAAGGAATGCCTCCATGCAGCTGGAGTTGGTGCGCTGGAGGATGTCCGTGTGGGAGATTTTGTCTTTCCATGTGACACCTAGTATACGTTGCAAACATCTGATATGAAAACCCTCAAGACACCGAATATGCCTGTGGTAGGAGGTCCATGCTTCTGCACCAAACAGCAGAGTGGAAACACAGACTGGTAAACGGCCGCTTTGGTGAAAGTACAGAGATCTTTATTACCAAAGACTCGAGCTCGAAGTCTGCCAAAGGCAGAGGAGGTGAAACATGAATATAGAATTCAGGGGGTGTGGGGGTAGGGACCATGGTCTGTACAATGATCTCTGTCTTTTGAATGTTAACTTGTAGGCCACAAGCTTGATAGACTGCGCATACAACATCCAGTGTGTGCTGCATTGCGGTAGGGCTGTGGGCTAGGAGGGCACAGTCATCGGCATATTGCAGTTCATGAATTGTGAGAGTAGTGCACTTGGTAATGGCTTGCAGGCGGCGAAGTTCAAAGAGGTTCCTTGTCCAGACGAAACTGCAGGCAAACACCCTCATCGGGGCTGAGGGAATTGCGGGAGAGGAGAGTGACTGCTGCCAGGAAGAGGTTGAAGATCACTGGAGCCAGTACACACCCCTGTTTCACTCCTACCTGCACAGGAAAGGAGGGAGATTGAGATGTACCCACAGTCACACAAGCCTGCATGCCAAAATTAAACTGTTGTAGAATGTACAGAAATCTTGGTGGCACCCCAAACTTCTCCAGAATGACCCAAAGGACTTGACGGTCAATGGTGTCAAAAGCCTTTGCCAGGTCGATGAAGGCAATGAACAGGTCTTTGTTCTGTTCTCTGGCCTTCTCTTGCATTTGGCGCAGGACAAAGATCATGTCGGAGGTGGAGCGATCTTTCCTGAAGCGGCACTGTGACTCAGGAAGGATCCTTTCTGTGATGCTCTTGGTAAGATGGGACAGCATGACCCTCGTTAATACTTTCCCTGCCACAGAGAGCAGGGATATGCCACGACTGTTACCACAGATGGACTTGTCACCTTTTTTCTTGTGAATGGTAACAATGTGTGTGTCTTTCCAGCCTTGAGGAACAGTTTTTTTGTGTCCATACTATCTGGATAAGTTGGTGGAGGGTTTTGGTTAGCAGGTACCCGCCTTTCTTTAGAGCTTCCGCAGGGATTCCATCAGGATCAGCAGACTTATTGTCCTTGAGGCTTCGTACTGCTGTGAAGACTTCTGAGAACTCGGGTGGGTCATCAAGCTCGTGTACGAGTGGAAGCATTGGAAGGCGCTGCAGGACAGTGGGGTCAGTCGGATTATTTTGATTGAGAAGGGCGTTAAAATGCTTAGCCCAACGCACAAGAATTTATGCACCTCAGCATGGATATTACTCCAGTGCGAGCGCAAAGAGGGAGATTGTGGATTGGAGAGGTGAGCAGTGAAGGCTTTACGCTTCTCCTCCAGAAGGACCAATATTTCGGGGCAGCTATCGTCAAACCAGTCCTGGTGACGCTTAGAAGTGAAACCAATTGTGTCAGTAGCGGCTTGTTGTATGGCTGAGCTAAAATTAGCCCTAACTCACTCTATCACTCACTCACTCACTCACTCTATCACTCTCACTCACTCACTCACTCTATCTCACTCTCTCTATTACTCACTCTCACTCACTCACTCACTCTCTCTCTCACTCTATCACTCACTCACTCACTCACTCTCACACTCACTCACTCACACACTCACTCTCTCACTCACTCACTCTGTCACTCACTCACTCACTCACACACACACTCTCACTCACTCACTCTATCACTCACTCACTCACTCTCTCACTTACTCACTCAATCACACACACTCACTCACTCACTCGCTCGCTCACTCACTCACACACTCGCTCGCTCACTCACTCGCTCTGTCGCTCTCTCACTCTCTCACCCAGAGAGCACTCAGGACGCGATCATCCCTGGCTTCATTCACTCCAACACCAACACAACACCATGGACCCTGGGTGATCCCACAGCGGAAGACACAAGCCAGGACCAGAGCAAGAACCTCTCCGCCCCTCCCGGTCTTCGAGATCTCCACCCGGAGCCGTGATCATCGGCAGTTCCATCGTCCGTCACGTCTGCGCTACCTCAGGTAAAGGTAAGGTGCGCACTCACTGCTTTCCTGGTGATCGTGTTCTAGATGTCACTGCACAGGTTCCCGAGATCCTGACTGGTGACGAGCGCATCGGAGCTGTTGTGCTGCACACGGGAGTGAACGTCGTCAGGCTGCGGCAGACGGAGGTTCTGAAGAAGGACTACAGGAGCCTGGTCGAGACGGTACGCAGCAAATCGCCTGAAGCAACGATTATCGTGTCTGGACCGCTTCCCATGTACTGACAAGGACAGGAAAGGTTCAGTAGATTATTTGCAATAAATGAATGGTTAATGTCATGGTGTAATGAACAGAAACTGCTCTTTGTAAATAATTGGAATCTGTTCTGGGAGCGACCTAGGCTCTACCATGCTGATGGCCTGCACCCCAGCAGAATCGGAGCGGCTGTTCTGCCCTATGCTGATTTCCTAAAAGAGTTTGCAGACTTTCTCTCAGATCTATTGGTCAATGTCGATAAAGCAATAATTGTTGGAGATTTTAACATACATGTAGATGACACAAATGATGCGTTTGGGGCTGCGTTTACTCCTAAGCAACACGTCAGTGGTCCCACTCATCGTCTAAATCATACACTCGATTTAATTATATCCTATGGAACCAATCCAACCGATATAGATATTATACCGCAAAGTGATGATGTCACTGACCATTACATGGTAACTTGCATAATACGTACTGCTGAAATTTGTCATGTTGCGCCACGTTATCGACCAGGCAGAACAATCCTTCCAACCACTATAGATAGATTCTTAAATAGGTTACCTGATCTATCTCAGCTGCTCAGTGAATCCAAACAAACAGATGAACTAGAGGAAATGACTAGCAGTTTGAGCACCATTTTCTCTAGTACATTAGAAATTGTTTCACCAATTAGATTAAAAAAGGTTAGAGAGAAAACTAAAGCACCATGGTACAACAGTGCTACGCATGTTATCAAGAGAGAAACTCGTAACTTAAGAGCGTAGATGGAAACAAACTAATTTAGAGGTCTTTAGAATCGCGTGGAACGACAGTATGTCACTTTATAAAGGCTCTAAAAGCAGCCAGGGCTGAGCATCTCCGCAAACTAATAGAAAATAACCAAAACAATCCAAGGTTTTTATTTAACACCGTGGCTAGACTAACAAATAAACAGACATCACCTAAGCAAAATATTCCGTCACAGTGTAGTAGTAATGATTTTATGAATTTCTTCACTGAGAAAATAGAAAGCATCAGAAACACAATTGTAAATGTACAATCTTTTATGGTGTCTTATGATTCAGCCTCAATTATGGCCCCTCTAGAACAACTACACCGCTTTACAACTATAGGACAGGAAGAGCTAAATAAATGTATCACTTCATCTAAACCAACAACATGTTTATTAGATCTAATACCCACTAAACTCCTGAAAGAAGTGTTACCTGTAGTGGAAGAGCCTCTTCTCAATATTATTAACTCATCTTTATCTTTAGGTCATGTTCCAAGAATATTCAAACTGGCAGTTATAAAACCTCTCATTAAGAAACCGCAATTAGATCCAAATAACCTAGCAAATTACAGACCCATCTCAAATCTTCCATTTATGTCTAAAATACTAGAAAAAGTTGTGTCCGCTCAATTGTGCTCTTTCTTGCAAGAAAATTATATCTATGAAAAATTTCAGTCAGGATTCAGACCGCATCATAGCACAGAAACTGCGCTAGTTAAAATTACAAATGACTTACTTTTAGCTTCAGACCAAGGCTGTATCTCAATACTAGTTCTACTCGATCTTAGAACTGCGTTTGACACTATAGATCATAAAATACTCTTGGATCGACTACAAAACTACACTGGTGTTCAGGGACAGGCATTAAGCTGATTTAGATCGTACTTATCAGACCGTCACCATTTTGTCTGTTTAAATGGGGAAAAATCGAAGATAACGTCAGGAGACAATGGAGTGCCGCAAGGATCGGTGTTAGGCCCTCTGCTATTCTCAATATATATGCTGCCACTTGGTAATATTATAAGAAAACGTGGAATTAATTTCCACTGTTATGCTGATGACACTCAACTATATATTTCATCACGACCAGATGAAAACACTGACTTATCTAATTTGACTCAGTGTCTTAAAGATATAAAATGCTGGATGACGTGTTATTTCCTGCCATTAAATTCAGATAAAACGGAGGTATTACTTATTGGTCCAAAAAACTGCCCACAAAACCTCTTGAAATACTACTTTAATCTAGAAGGATGCCCTGTTACTTTATCCACTACAGTAAAAGACCTGGGTGTTATACTAGACCGCAACTTGTCCTTCGAAAATCATATTTTATATGTTACAAGAACTGTCTTTTTCCACCTTAGAAACATTGCTAAGCTACGTAATATGCTATCTGTTTCCGAAGCAGAAAAGTTAGTTCATGCATTCATGACCTCGAGACTAGATTACTGTAATGCTTTATTAGCAGGTTGTCCTGCATCCTCAATAAACAAGCTACAGTTAGTGCAAAATGCAGCCGCTAGAGGTATCTCGGGACACTAGTAGAGGTAAATCGCGTTCGTCAGCTCCAGTTTGTATCCAGCCTCTCACAGAGACTTCAGAAGAGACAACTCAACGCTGGCAATATGTTATGTCCTAAATTAATTAACTGTATTTTTTTTATGTACATTTCTGAAATGCACTTTCTGTAAAGCTGTTTTGAAACGATATGTATTGTGAAAAGCGCTATACAAATAAATTTGAATTGAATTGAATATTTACTTTACTAACCCTGATAACACACACACACATATGCACCTGACTTTCATTACCCCCACTCCATACCCCCCAAACAGCACACTGCCCATCACCAGTAAACCCCCACCCAGCTGCATTCTGCACACGTCAGGCTACTATGAGAGGAGATGTTCTCTGAAGAGCTGGGTCTTCAAAAAACTCCTGAAGACCCACTCTTCAGAGAACATCTCCTCTTATAGCACTACTTACAACTAGTCTTGCTGATATAGCACTTACCACCTGTCTACCACCTGGACACACTTGCTGTACCACCTTCTTGGCTCCATCAGGCTGTGGCTACCAAAAGAGGTTGTACAAGCTCACTTACCCCCAGAGTTTCCCCATACACCGACACACAAGTGGTGCTGGACTGTACAGAAATATTTTGTCAAACACCCTCATCTCTTGTTCTGCAAAGTGAGGTGTTCTCCAATTAGGCAAGGCAAGGCAAGTTTATTTATATAGCAAATTTCATACACAATGGTAATTCAAAGTGCTTTACATAGAAGAAATTAAAACAATCAAAAGAAATCAGAATAATTAAAACAGTTTAGAATAAAAGATAAAATACAGAAATAATCAAATGAAATCAGAATAATTAAAACATTAAATAAAATACAGTAAAAACAGTCAGACGAACAGTGGCACAGTGCTCATTCAGTAAATGCATAGGTAAACAGATGTGTTTTGAGTCTGGATTTGAATGTGACTACTGTAGGAGCACATCTGATCTCTTCTGGAAGCTGGTTCCAGCTACGGCTGGCATAGTAGCTAAAAGCACACTCACCATGCTTAGAGTGAACCCTTGGTATTTCTAGCTGATGCGATCCTAGTGATCTGAGTGATCTGTTGGGTTTATATTCAGTGAGCATATCTGCAATGTATTGAGGTCCTAGGCCATTGAATGATTTATATACCAGTAATAATAGGCACTGGCAGCCAGTGTAAAGACCTGAGGACTGGTGTGATGTGTTCATATTTTCTGGTTCTGCTCAGAATCCTGGCAGCAGCGTTCTGTATGATCTGCAACTGTCTTATGGTCTTTTTAGGAAGGCCAGTGAGGAGCCCATTACAATAATCCACCCTGCTGGTGATGAAAGCATGCAAAAGTTTCTCTCAGTCTTGCCTGGAAACAAAGCATCTAATTCTTGCAATATTTTTCAGATGATAGTATGCTGATTTAGTTATTGCTTTGATATGACTACTGAAACTAAGGTCTGACTCTAGAGACACACCCAGATTCCTGACTTGATTTTTAGTTGTTTGACCCCTAGACTGAAGGTATGCGTTCACCTTGAGAACTTCATCTTTTTTTCCAAACGCAATGACTTCAGTTTTGTCTTTGTTTAACTGAAGAAAGTTTTGGCACATCCAATTGTTTACTTCATCAATGCATTGGCAAATGGAGTCAATGGGGCTGTAATCGTTAGGCGATAGGGCTAAGTAGAGCTGTGTGTCGTCTGCATAGCTGTGGTAAGAGATTTGGTTCTTTCTCATTATTTGGCTCATTGGGAGCATGTACAGGTTGAATAGGAGTGGCGCAAGAATTGAGCCTTGAGGGACTCCGCATGTCATGGATGTCCACTCAGACTTATGCTCTCCTATAGTCACATAATAACCTCTCCCTTCTAAGTATGACCTGAACCATTTTAGAACTATCCCAGAAAGCCGGACCCAGTTTTCCAGCCTGTCAAGAAGTATGTTGTGATCGACAGTGTCAAATGCAGCACTGAGGTTGAGTAGTACTAGAACTGATAATTTGCTTGTGTCAGTATTTAAGCGAATATCGTTTATTATCTTTATGAGCGCTGTCTCTGTGCTGTGATGCGGTCAGAAACCAGATTGAAAGTTGTCAAAGTATCCATTCGAGCTTAAGAATTCGTACAGCTGATTGAAGACAACTTTTTCAAGTCACACACCACTTTTTCAAGTCACACACCACTTTCAAGGCCATGATTGGCATTGGTCCCATCACCTTTGTCTCTCCACTGTATGCCGGTTCTATGAGTGATAGCGACATTTTCAGAATTTCAGGGATTACAAAATTACTCACAGCTGACATGGCAATTATGGTAGACAAGGGGTTTCTTGTGGATGGTCTTGTACCCTGCAAAGTTTACCGGCCTGCTTTTCTGTCAAAGAAAACTCAGATGAGTCAACAGGATGTTGAACAAACACAGTCCATCGCCCGTTTGCGGGTTCACGTTGAATGTTGTATCCGGAGAGTTAAAGAGAATAAACTGTTTGACAAACTTATTCCCTTATCTGTGTGTGGGAGTTTTGATCCAACTGGTCAGTGTGGCTTGCTTCTTGGTAAACTACGAAAATGGACCCCTTGTCAAGGCAAGGGCAACTCAACAGGGAAAATCTAGACTGGCATGTGACTGTATTTTTCTCTATGAGCTTCCATATGCTGCTTATAGATTTTGTCATTTACTATGCTGTTTGTTTTTTCCTTTTGTTTGTTTTACCTTTCAGAAAATTGTCTGGAATATTGACATAATGTTTACATTTGTTAATTCATACATTTATTATACAAAGATACAATCTGACATACTACACTCAACAATAACATGGCTCCTTGTATAGATTTATAATGATGTAAACTATGTAAATAAACATTGTGGTGCAACGTTTGACATTTTGTATGAGTTATGAGTTGTAGATAACTAGTCCACATAACTGCACATAACACAGTACTCAACAGTACTTTATAGGCTTCTTTGCACTTCTGGTTGAATATCAACTGCATTTCATTGGCTCTGTACCTGTACTGTGCTAAATGACAATAAAGTTGAATCTAATCTAATAACTACTAACACTGAATTCATAATAACAAAATGCACCTTGTATAGGTTTGTTGTTTATGTACATACATGTGCATTTCTTAAAGAACTATTTACATTAACATTGATTTTCACACAAACACATGTTTTGGGAGGTGGGTTGATTTTAAATTTTCATGCAAGATGATAAATAAAAGTAGAAATAGAAATAATCCCCCCTCTCCCTGATGACGGCAGCAACCTCTGGGTCCCTGTAGAGCCTTTGACTGATCATATCCTCCTCTGCAAAAACAACAAAATCACACCAGTCCACACCTGCTAGCAGATGTCCTTGCACCTGCCAGTAATAGCCGTGTTGCTTTTTTATATTCATGGTGCCATTGTGAAGCTTTAGGTATTTATTGTCAACAGCTGTACTAATACATCTTCTGATGTGCCAGGGCACATCATCAGTGATGTATCCTGAGGTCATCGGGTGTTTCGGGTCTCTCGAACATCAGACACCCTCACTCAGGCGACCCAGCTGAGGTTGATCAAGCCTCAGCTTGTGCCCTGGCAGCTCAACCACGGTTCCGCTCTCTTAATCCAGAGCCACCTAGAGGCTTTCTCCGCTGCCTCTGTGCTGCTACAGATGGCTCTTCTCCTTTCGCCTGTGATGCCGAGTGCAGTATATGCCCTGCAGAGGGACTGTCCAGCAAAGCCTCTGCACCCTACCTCTACAGGGAAGCACCTTGCCTTCCAACCTTGTTCGTGGCAGTTGCTGACTAAGTCCTGATATTTCCTCACACTGTCCCAGGTCTTGGTCTCTGGTGGGGCTTCTGAGGGTGTTTTGAAGGTGTTGCTCAACATCCTCCTTTCCACAGGCTAAGTATCCGCTGCGTCTCTGTCCGAGGCGCTGTTTGGTAAATCCGAATGGGTTGCTGATGAAGGCAGTGTGTTTCTGAGCTCTTTCTCTGCGCCGCCTCCTGTGGTATTCCGCTCTGCGCTGGGTAAGGAGTCTCTTCCTGAGCACAGTACGAAGCTCTGCCAATGGCGCCCGCTCCTCTTGTCTTGCCACCTTGTACTGTTTCAGCCCTGTCCTGATGTTGTGGATTTTAACCGCCCGCTGGTTCATGCTATAGGGCTGCCTCGCCCCTCTTAGTAGTTATTACCGGACACCATGTGTCAAAATGATTGATGACTTCCGGTTGACCTTTGACCTTTTCCGGTCCCGCCCTTTTCCTGGTGTGCATCCGTTATCTATAGATAAGGATTGACCTATTGACCCCACCCATCCAATCGATGTGTTTTGAGAGATTGTGCATCCGGCGTCTATTGTTAAGGGTCAAGCAGTTGACCCCGCCTATCCGATCAATGAAATGTTTTGACCATCTGGCCTCTATTGATAAGGGTTGTGGTGTTGAGCTATCTGATCAATCAACTGTTTTGGCATTCCAGAGGCCATAGTGGTTTCAATGTGATGTGGGTAATGTGAGAGGAAAAAAGTCAGTGTCACAGACGCTCCCCCTACCTCTGCTCTGGCCTCTATTGATAAGGGTTGTGGTGTTGAGCTATCTGATCAATCAACTGTTTTGGCATTCCAGAGGCCATTGTGTTTTGCTGTGTAATGTGAGAGGAAAAAAGTCAGTGTCACAGGCTGTCCCTCACCTCCCCTCTCTATGTGTGTCACAGACACTCCCCCTACCTCTGCAAGTGTGGCATTCCAGAGGCCATTGTGGTTTCCTGTGTAATATGAGAGGAAAAAAGTCAGTGTCACAGGCTGTCCCTCTGCATGTGTGTCACTGACGCTCCCCCTACCTCTGCAAGTGTGTCACGGGGGTTCTTGCCTACCCCTCCATGTCTGCTCTGATATCTGAAACAATGTTACATAAACAGGGTCTATCGTTTAAAATATTATTCAAATGAAAGCAGAGTTGAAAAACATACTGGTCTTTATAAATGTTTATAAAATAATTTAACTACAGTTGAAAATGTATAGTTTAAATGATGTAAATGAAATGGTTATAAAATAATTTAACTACAGTTGAAAACGTATAGTTTAAATGATGTAAATGAAATGGTTATAAAATAATTTAACTAAGGTTGAAACATACTATTCTTTATAAATGTATAAATGAAATGGTTATAAATAATTTAACTAAGGTTGAAACATACTATTCTTTATAAATGTATAAATGAAATGGTTATAAATAATTTAACTAAAGTTGAAACATACTATTCTTTATAAATGTATAAATGAAATGGTTATAATTTAACTAAAGTTGAAACATACTATTCTTTATAAATGAAATGGTTATAAATAATTTAACTAAAGTTGAAAACATATAGTTAAAATGGTGTAAATGAAATGGTTATAAAATAATTTAACTAAGGTTGATCGTTTAAAATATTATTCAAATGAAACTATAGTTGAAAAACATACTGGTCTTTATAAATGTATAAACGAAATGATTATAAAACAATTTAAGTTGAAAACGTAGTGTTAAAAGAGTATAAATGAAATGGTTATAAAATAATTTAACTGTATGGTTGAAACATGCAGTTAAAAGTTGTAAAACAAAAAAAAAAACAGTGTTTGTCACGAATGAGTTTACAATGTCTATAATACTAAACAGTCGTGACTACAGTGTCTATAAAAGTAAAAGCACCGTGTCTCTATGTATGCTTATCAGTGTGTGTGTGTGTGTGTGTGTGTGTGTGTGTGTGGGTGTGTGTGTGTGTGTGTGTGTGTGTGTGTGTCACGCTGTCAAAGCAGTAAACAATCTATCTCTGATACACACGGATGAATAGGTATTTGTTTAAAAACACAAATGCGGACATTTACCAGTCCGTTTGACAGCTTGATTATATTACGAGACTACGGTTGCGATCTGTTTCGTAACGATAGCGATAGCGACATCCTGGATGCGAAGTTATTCCTTATCCAATACCTCCATCTAGTGGCGAAAGAGTACTGTTTTTCACCACGTGCTACAGGTGTATAAATAAAGCTTGGATTCCAGCCAAACGCTAAAAACATTTGTCAACCACGCTAGTCTGCCGACCATCAGCGCCCACCTTCGTCAAGATGCAAAAAAGTAAGTGTTTATGTTATATTAATATACTGTTTTTATACATTAGGAATAATTTATTACTGGTTTAATCATTGGTCGAGTAGTTGTTGGAGTTATAGAATTGTTTTATCTAAAAAGATTGTTTTAACTATATTATTTTGATCTGATGTTTTTAACTCTATGCTATTGTTAGCTTTTACCAGTTATTTGTATCGGCTATCTGTTATTTTTATCCGCTGTCTGATGTTTTTAACTGCTTTATCTGCCATTACACCCATTATCTGCTATCTGATATTTTTATCCGGCGGTTGATGATGCTGGATGTTAAAATCTCTATCATTGTTACGATATTAATTTTATACATACCATGGTTTTTATTATGAAAAGACTGGGCCTGCCTTAATTAAGGTTGATGTTAGCATGCTACAATGTTTTTCTATGTTCGACAATAAACAGAGACAAATATTTTTTTCTTACCTTAATCGTATCCCATATACTAACGCGACTGTAGACCGATCTCATTTCTGCAGTCTACATAGTTCTGAAGTTAGATTGGTTTGTTTTCGCGATGTTTTAAAACCTAAAAGCATGTTTTAACACTGTCTGAAAGTTAATGTTGTCGTTGTTAGTGTTTTAAAACTGCCGCCACATAGCATCCCTTAGCCACGGGCATGTGTGTACTTCATCCTGATTTGCGAAATAGGTGCATCTTGTGGTTGTAACTGGTATGACGTGTTGATTTGTGAAATAGGTCCATCTTGTGGTTGTAACTGGTATGACGTGTTGATTTGTGAAATAGGTGCATCTAGCGGTTGTAGCTGGTATGACATGTTGATTTGTGAAATAGGTCCATCTTGCGGTTGTAACTGGTATGACACGTTGATTTGTGAAATAGGTCCATCTAGTGGTTGTAACTGGTATGACATGTTGATTTGTGAAATAGGTCCATCTTGTGGTTGTAACTGGTATGACACGTTGATTTGTGAAATAGGTCCATCTAGTGGTTGTAACTCGTATGACACATTGATTTGTGAAATAGGTCCATCTAGTGGTTGTAACTGGTATGACATGTTGATTTGTGAAATAGGTCCATCTAGTGGTTGTAACTGGTATGACACGTTGATTTGTGAAATAGGTCCATCTAGTGGTTGTAACTGGTATGATATGCTGATTTGATTTTAGGATCGATAATCTTTTTTTTTTACATAATTATTTTAATTCTTCTCATTTATTTATTTTTTATTTAATTATTATATATATATATATATATTTTTTTTTTTTCTCATTTATTTATTTTTTATTTATTTATTATTATTACTATATATTTTTTATTTGTTATTTTTGTATGTGTGTGTGTGTGCGTGTGTGTGTGTGTGTGTCTGGGTCTAATTTGTTAAAAGAACACCCATTTAGATTCTAGCGTCAGTTACCCTCTCGAGGCTGAAGGTTGTATATGTGGATTACATTACATGCGTATGTGTTTTATTATTCAGAGTTGATGTGTATAAAATCATCTCACCAATTTGTCTTTCATGCATAAACAGGTTTTATATTTTCCAGGCACAAATACCCCGAACATCGAATTGGGTGTCTTCCAAGCCATTAATGACGCATGTGAGAACTTTTATATTGTATTACAAATTAAAATGAATTATTTTATTTTAACATAATTTTTAATTTGCAGTATTAGATGTCGTGGATCTTACACATGTTGATAATGACGGTGAGAGTGCAGGACCCTGTGATGAGCCTTTGAGAAAAGTCAGAAAGACCGACGGTTCCAGCACGTCCGATACCACACCGCTTGCCGTACCACCCCCCAGTCGTATCACCCCGCATGCCGGTTCTCCTTCCGTCCCTAAGGCCATTCTACCTAACACCCCACCGGCTACTCCGCCTGCCATTACCCCTGGTACCTTGGCTATCAACCAGTCTGCTGGTCCATCTACCAGTCGGACATGCAACTTTCATCTCAGTCCTAATACGACAGTGTTTTACGGTAAGACTTACTACATTATCGCAAGTTTAAAAATCTAAATTGAACAAGACGATTATGATTTTGTTATTTTTCTACACAATAGGTTCGAGCGGAAAGCATAATGATATGACGGATTGGAATAGCGATCAACTGGAAGCATGGTCCTGTGGTTCTTGGGCGAGCGGGCTCGACGACGAGGTATCGGTCATAGAAACTAATCAGACTATAGATGAAAACAACTGCTATCACCAATCGTCGGAAGAAGATCAAGGGCATATCGCTGCTGAATTCGTACCAGCGACTCGGCCGGCTGATGATGAGCATCCTACTCCTCTGATGCATGCGCTTATTGATTCAGTAGAATCATTGAGACAGCAGTTTCGTGATGCACACACCGATACACAAAACCGCTTAGAGACAATCCATGCTGAGCATCGCAACGCACATATTGATACACTTGGTAGAATAGAAACACTGCAAGTTCAGGTTTGTGATGCTCAGATCGAAACACATAGTAGAGTATCCTCATTTAGCAGAGATCTTCGCAATTCTCAGCAGGAGATACATGACAGAATCGATACGCAAGATCGATTTATTCGAAATTTGGGTGACGAAATATTTCGTCGTGTCAATAGAAACGAGCAGATGTTCACCGAATTCCATCGCGAACTGGTACTATTGATTCATCATCTTCTTCTCATTCTCCTTGAACAGTCGGATGAGTAAGATAGAGCTGTGTTATCAAATCAGGCATTTCATTTATTTCTATTTCATGTATGCTTTTTTATACATTTTACATATACTCTGATTTTGTACTATTTCGTGTATGCTTTTTATATTTCATGTTTTGGTCTGAAATCTAAAATGGAGGGTGCTAAAAGCTTTGACGATACAGAACTGTCACCGGACGAAATCGAAATGCTAAGTATACTTCCGAATTCTTTAGAAGACTATTTGGTTAATTTAGAATCTTCGCAACCCGTCGCTAATTTGGATCTTTTCGAATTAGCGGTAAATCCAAATATGAATTTATTCGATCCTGTTGTACAATTCGCCGGTGTTTTAAACAACCAACCATCGCAATCACCAAAGCTCCCTGACGGTGATGATGCATCACAACCATCTACATCAGGTAATGTTGATTCTACTACACAGCCTCGATTAAACCGCACCGACATCGATAGATTGATTCGCGACGGTGGGGACATTAACGGATATCATGTTTTACCACGACCTCGTTTCAATGGCGTAACTCTGAGAAGGACTATGAATCTGAGAGAGATTAACTCTACAGATTTAGCCTCTTATCATACTTACTTACACGACATGTTAGCAGGGATTGTTAATTTTGCTAGAGAATTCGACCAGAGTGAGCCCATAATCAATATTACATTGTCAGCTCCCAGTCTCCAAGAACCCGTCAGCGGGATTTTAACTTGCGGTAATAATTATGACATAGATCCGGTTTTTGATCAAATTGAAAAAGTTTTACAGAGCAACAATCGGTTACTATCTGACCAGTCCGTTGAAATCGACGCGTCTGTAGTCTTTAACCGACAAGGTGGGGGTCGACGTAAACTAACAGATCTGGCTGTTGATGAGGTGATTAAAAGAAAAAAGACGAACTTATTCTGCCCCACAAATATTTCGAATAATTTGTGTTTCTCCATCTGTCTCGCCCGTTTTCTTAACCCCCAATTACCCGAGAATGAGTTAGAAAAACTGGCTACCACTATCCAAAACAATGCCGGCTTCTCAATCCAAGATCAAATCGGTCTTGACGACATAGCATCGTTTGAACGAGCGCTAGACATTAAAATTGTCGTATTTTACAGATCTAATGCTATGATCGTAGAAACGTTTAAAAATTCTGACGAACCCCACCCAAAAACAGTTTTCTTATACATCCACAAAGATCATTATTACATGATACTGAATTTGGAGGGATTCATGGGTTCTAGATACGTGTGCTCATTCTGCTATAAAAGTTATAGCTGTCGCAGAGACCATCGATGTAAGCATGTCTGCAACATCTGTTTCGACGCCGATTGTTACACGTTCCCTGTAAGAATCATACATTGCCCCGATTGTCTGCGCTACTGTAAATCTGCCTATTGCTTCGAAATGCATAAAAAAAACTCACCTCCTTGTAAGGAACACCCCGCCTGCGATATTATAAAATTTTGCAAACTATGTAACCGACGTTATGACGTTAAACCGGGCGACAAGAAAACCAAACACACATGCGCCTCGGACAGATGTGTGCATTGTCGGGAGCGTCTGACGGGGGATGGTGAGCATCAATGCTTCATACAGCCCCTACCGCCTAAGGAACTGTGTGAGAAATACATATTCTACGATTTTGAAACGCGTTACGAAAACGGTAGACACGAGGCCAATTTTGTTTGCGCCATCACATTCAAAGGGGAGAAATTTACCGCTCACGGTACCGACTGTATCGCTAAGCTAATCAATCGCTTCCGACAACCGCGATATAATGGTTACTGCTTCATAGCGCATTATTCATCCCGATTTGACTCCTTTTTAATTCTTGAGTTTTTCTGCAAAGCCGGGATAGCGTTTCAGGTTATAATGCAAGGCTGCAAATTAATTTTCATGTACGATGAGGCGTATGCCCAGAGATATATCGATAGCTACTCATTTTTCCCAATGGCTCTTGCCAAAATGCCCGCGGCGTTAGACTTAACGACGACTGAAAAAGGTTACTTCCCCCACCTTTTCAACAGGGTGGAAAATGAGAACTATTTTGGGCCATACCCTGACAAAAAGCTCTACAATTACGATAACATGTCGGTCAAAGAAAGACAAAAGTTTTGCGAGTGGTACCAGACGGTTGAGGGTAAGTTCTTTGACTTCAAGAAAGAACTACATGAGTACGGTGTTAACGACGTCGTCTTATTACGTGAAGGATGTATGAAATACAGGGAGTCTTTCATACATTGTACCCAACTCGACCCTTTTTCGTTCACGACGATCGCCGGCTGTTCGATGGGGATCTTCAAAACACATTATCTCACCAGAAACACGCTCGCCCTCACTCATAACAAAGCGTACGTCCATCAGAATAAGACTTACTCAAGCGGTGCGATAGAATGGATCGAGTTCATAAAAAAGACTCGAAACGTAGACGTACACCACGCCTTAAACCACGGCGAAGTATCGATCGGTAAGTACTTTTTAGACGGATTCTATGAACGCGATGGTATTCGACACGGTCTAGAGTACGCGGGTTGTATTTTCCATGGTCATTGCTGTCGCTTTACACCTCATCAGACGCATCCCTTGTCCGGAGTACCCTACGGGGTTCTCAGGAACCAGTTTGACGATAAGATCGAAATTCTGCGGAACGCGTACGGTTTGCAAATCGAAGTTCTTTGGGAATGCCAATGGACCGATATGAAAAAAACCGACCCGTCCGTGATCGAATTTATGACTGATTATTCCGCGCCAGAGAGATTGAACCCGCGAGACGCTCTGTACGGTGGGAGAACGAACGCCTATAAACTCTATCACAAAGTGACCGGTGATGAGAAAATAAAGTATCTGGACTTCACCAGTCTCTACCCGTATTGTCAGGCGAGGAAAAGCTACCCGATTGAACACCCCCAAATCATTTTCAAAGATTTTGAACCGATTGAAAATTATTACGGCCTTGTCAAAGCGACCGTGTACCCTCCCCGCAAATTACTGCACCCGGTTCTCCCCTACAGATGCCAAGGAAAACTCATGTTTCCCCTTTGTGCCGCGTGTGCTCACGACCAAAACCAGACCACGAGCTGCACCCATACGGACAAGGAAAGAGCGCTCTCCGGTTGTTGGGTCACTATCGAGCTTTTAAAAGCCCTCGAGAAGGGTTATGTGGTAGCCAAGATAGACGAGGTTTGGCATTTTCCACAACAGTCTGACACGTTGTTCGCTGAATATGTAAAAATGTTCTTGTGTTTGAAACAGCAAGCATCGGGCTACCCTTCGAATGTTGTCACGGATGCTGAGAAAGAGACTTACATTCGTGACTATTTTGAAAAAGAGGGGATTCAACTCGACCCTGAAAAGATCAAGTACAACGCCGCCCAGAGGGCAATCACAAAATTAATTCTGAATAGTTTGTGGGGGCGCTTCTCTTTAAGACAGAACTTGCCTCAAACGACTCTGGTGAGCGACCCTGAAGATTTCACCAGAATCGTTTTTGGCAATACCGACACATTGACGTATTTCTCATTCATCGCAGAAGACGTAGCTCTCGTCCAGCATAGACCGTCTAAAGAGGACGTTTGCAAGGCACGCGATGTGAATGTTTTTGTAGGGGCCTTTACTACCGCACACGCCCGACTGGAATTGTACGAATTGATGGATAGACTCGGCGACCGACTGTTATACTCTGACACAGACAGTGTCGTATTCGTGTCTAGGGAAGGGGACTGGGAGCCTCCGTTGGGGGATTATTTAGGGGATCTTACTAGCGAATTAGACGATGATGACCATATAACGGTCTTTTGCTCGAGCGGGCCTAAATCGTATGGTTTTGAAACTGTCAAAGGTAAATCGTGCATGAAGGCTAAGGGGATAACCCTGAATGCTAAAAATTCCCAAGCTATCTGTCTCGAATCCCTGATTGGTCTGGTTGACAGCTATGTGACGTCGCATGATAGATCCAAATACATCCTGGCTCAGACGGAAGACATTGTGAGGAATAAAAAGTCTCTCACACTGCACAACAAATCAGTCGTTAAAAGGTTTAAGGTGGTCTATAATAAACGTAGGCTTCTGTCTGATTTCACCACACTTCCTTATGGCTACTGATCAGATGATGCATAGAGGGGGTCAGGATGTTTCCGATTTCGATTTCAGACTTCAACACCCTTTCAGTTGTGTCGTGAGTGGGCCTTCCAACTCTGGAAAGTCATATTTTGTAAAACTTTTGTTGGAAAAAGGTTTGAATATCATTTCCATGAAAATTGAAAACATTGTTTGGTTGTATGATTGCTGGCAGACTTTGTATGATGATTTACTTCAATTGTACGACATTAAATTTGTGCAAGGAATACCCCAGACTCTGAATGATGATGATTTACTACCTGTCACCAAAACAAACTTGCTCGTGGTGGATGATTTAATGGAGCAAGCTAGCGGTAACGTGGAACTTCAACGTGTTTTCACCCAATACTGTCACCACCGCAATCTCAGCTCTATCTATATAGTGCAAAATTTATTTGCCCAGGGTAAGTCCAGCCGAACCATAAGCTTAAACGCCAATTATATTATTCTGTTTAAAAATCCACGAGACGTCAATCAAGTGGCGATGCTAGGACGTCAAATGTACCCGGGAAATACAAAATACTTTATGGAGTGTTATCACGATGCTGTCGATCGGGCTTTCGGCTACCTAATGATAGACTATAAAGCGAAAACTCCGGAGCAGTACCGTCTCAGAACAGGATTACTTTCCGACCGTCAAGTGGTTTATATTCCGAAAAAAAGAAGAACGCTATAAATCAGCATGTCTGCCAGACTTTGTAAACATTTGCCTATGTTAAAACTGTTACATAAAGCCAGTCCTAAACAGAGACGTCTTATTTTACAATCGGCGTCCGACGAATTCATTTTAGCGCTGTGCGAAGTGGCTCTTAACATCCTCTACGGTACCATCCCGGTCAATAAGCAACAGTATCGAAAGTTGAAAAAGAGAAAAGCCGAAATCAAATTTATAGTCGATAAGAAAATTGGCATAACTGCTAAGAAAC
Source organism: Meda fulgida (assembly GCA_030578275.1). Taxonomy (NCBI): domain Eukaryota; kingdom Metazoa; phylum Chordata; class Actinopteri; order Cypriniformes; family Leuciscidae; genus Meda; species Meda fulgida. The sequence goes on from CM060640.1 coordinate 1,125,497, forward strand.
GAGTCTTTAACCAGAAGGGCGGATTCCTGTTGCCACTCCTAAGCGTCGCAGTGCCCTTTATTACAAGTTTAATAGCGAATCGATAGGATGGAGTATGCAGAGAAGATGTATTTAGTTCCGCGCCATCAACTGGATAAGATGAAGAGTGAAACCCCCCGCGAGAACATTCAACGGAGCGTAGAGAACGATTTGGATGACGCCATAAGAGATATTCTACGTCGCACAGACTTGAATCCGTACGAAAAAGCCAAACTTTACACCAATACCCTTACCAGGTTTTTGAACATCGTTAAACAAGGCGATCGTGAGAGTAGCGTTTTAACGCTTTCGTTACCTATTACTGATTCCGGTCATAAAGATGAAACCCAGGGGGGTGCTGCTGGTGCTATCGTTGAAGACGGCAGAGCTGTGGGGGAGGATATTGTCGATGAAGTTCTGAAGAATATCCCTTCGAGAAGCATGAAAAACAGCAGATACATATTAGACAAGATGTCTAAAGCTAAAGGTCTAAGCGCATGGAACGAATCGGGCGAGTTTGTGTTCAGGGGCAACACCGTACGAGGGTCACACATGGTAGATTTGTTAAAAAATGTTACGGCCCCTCAAAAGGTTAGGGATGATCGGAGACCTATAGGATGGACAGAGTTTCTACGGGCGTTTGCTGAATTAAACATCCCATTTTCTACAGTGCCGAATCAGCAGGTCAGACACAAAATTAACTCTCTAAAGCGTAAACCCGGCACCCCAAGCCCTCGCCGTGTTAGACCTTATAAAAAAACACAAAGATATACGCCTTACGCGGTTCCAGAGTCCAAAGACACTGTTTAAATCGCCGACTCTCAAACGAAAGCGATGGTTGGAATTTTAATGAACATTTCCATTCAATGTATACATTAAATAAAAGACGATAAACAAATATATAATGATTTAAAGCTTTTCATTTATACGTCAAACACGTCTGCACACAGTGAATGCATGATAACATTTTATCATTACAAACATGTGGTCTTAATCTCTTCACAAATAGGGACACCATTTTATCGTTTTTAATAGAATCATCAGTGTATAATTTCACCACATGGTTATAGTCGTAGCCTCTAGCTAGATGATACAGAAAAAATACGCAGTGCTGTCCGCAGGTATCCGATGAAAAATCCTGAACACGTCTGCCGGAATGTAACACATCAACATCGTTGGTTGTTAGAAAGTTATTGATGCTGATTGGAAAGCGGGGGCTGTCGGGTGGATTACCGAAGCTGTCGAAAAAACAAGACGGTCCATCCTGGGTTAAATAAACGGCGACCCAATGCTCTCCCGGCAGCTGTGCAGGGTGAGTGTTTATGATGGCCATCGACGGTAAGATCCTCAGCGTTTTTTTGGGAAGTTGATCGCATGGTAGCACCCCGAGAAAATGAATCCTGCACGTGATTTTATCCATGACAGCGGGGAGCTGTAGCGTATTCATCTCAGTAGTAATCGACTAGTACCTGTCTGCGATTAGACAGTTCTATAATCGAGTCAAATACCGAGTAAATTAATAAATTAACAGTATTCGGCAATGGGTGTCTGAATCGTGCTTCGAGTCTGATATTCCCGGACTTGATGAGCGATATGTGCTGACCGCAGTCTTCATCAGGCGTCAGGTTAAATGCGTAAAGTGTGTATCCGTTCAGGAAATCACCCCTGTCTATGGAGAGTGCTTGGTTTTTAAGATGTCTCCCCGTCGTCATCGCCAACTGATAAAATTCGCGTACAGCCGTACCGGCTTCAAAATTAGGTTGTAGAGGCTTTGCGGGGAATTGTTGTCCGTCGACGTAGACGGCTAGGAACTCCAGATCGTAATGTTTGAATGCAAATGGATTTTTTTCGTAGGAACCCGTGAATGCGTCATTGTCGACCATAGCTATGACGATAGATTTTGGTAGGGTTCCTAAAAACAGATTTTCTTGATTTGACACACGCGTCCCCTCAGGTATGGAGAAATTTTTTAGAACCACCCTATCTATAGGATACTTGGCTGTTGTCGAGAGTAACGCCTGGGCATGTCCCAGTCTCACCGGCGGTGCTACAGTGACTTTCTTGACAAATAGGGATGCTGACTCTATTTTTATTTTGTAAGCCACATCATCGCACCTCATCAGACAGAATTCATCTTTTGCTCTAATTAGGCGTATTTTGATGTCTACACCGTTTAACAAAAGTTTTTCTTGAAAGAATATATCGCTATGTATAGGGGCCATCAGTTCCACCACCTTGCTCTCGCTAGTGTACATCGATCTCTTCGTCAGCCCTGCGTTACGCCCAACTGGGTCGTTAGAATCCATATGACCAGAAGTGTCTTTGTAAAACAGTCCGGCGGAGAAAAGAGATTCCAACGAATCTTTACTATAGTTGATCAGACTCTCTATGATGCATCGATAAGGATAGGTGTTCGAACTCTGCGATATCAGACGATCGCCTAGGGTCACATCGACTTGTGAAAATATTGTAGCGCCGGGATAATTTATTAACGCAACTCTTGCTGGATGTACGATGTCGGTTCCATTAGGTCTTGTGATTTTCAGGCGTAGGTAGAGCATCGTGTTATTTAGATCTACATAATCATCGCCGTTGCCCGCAATAAAAAACTCTAATGGGGCGGTGTCCGATATGGCGGATAAAGGGGCTACTTCTAAATAACTGTTTTTCTCAATAACCGTCTGTGTCAGCGGGACTGTAAATAAGTCCAACTCGGACTTGATGCATTCTCCCGACATACGATGCAGTAGCGCCATGCTAGAATATGGTTTTTACGAATCTCTTGACGGATGATTTTCGACTAACAGACTTCTTACGCTTTCTGCGTATGACTGGTCGCTTCTTTGGTCCACTTGTTGTTTTCTTCTTCTTCTTACCGCATTGACCACGCCTCCTCACACCGGGTGGTTTAGACATCCTCTTACGGGCCATGACCATCAGCCCTGATCCGTCTTGACCATTAGCATTATTGCTATGGGCACGCGTCAATACGTTTGAGACGACGTCGGATACTATATTTTTAGCAGCGGATTTTAGATGGGGTTTCGCGATGCTAAATCCTCTTTTTAACAGAGGTATGGCCATCCTGAACAGACCTCTGAAAAGTCCACCCAGTCCAGCTCCGTACATAACCGACCCGCCGGAATAGCCTGGCAAACCCCCTCCGGCCTGATTTCGGTAATAGTCCACATAGTCGGCTGTATGGGGCTCTCTAGGGTTATAGTAATAACTCATTTTTAAAGAATAGAATGATTCGCTGGTTTAAAGTGTAGTTTTACGATGACTTTCCCGTAAGAAAATGGTATCTCGCGGTTTTGGTCGTCCTTCAACTCTATGGTAATGCTGGTGATGTGATCCTTGTTTATCGATACGTAATGGGGGGAGTCGTATCTAGCAATGACTGTGTCATTGCTTTTACCGGATATATGTACGCATCTCAAAAGGGGAACGTAAGAATCGCCGACCGATTGATATTGGATGATGTCGGTGTAAACGTACAATGTGTAGAACCCACCGTTGATATCGGATTGATGAGGAGCATACGTAGTGACGCTCCTAGTAAAATCGGCTGCTTCATGGTAGTTTGAACGTCCAAGATTATCGTCCGGTATCATTCCTAAAATAGTAGCGAGTTTACCTTGGAAACTGACTGAAATGTTGGGTCTCGCGACCAGAAACACTTTGTTTTTTAATTCATCGTGATCCAACACTGCCAAGGGTGCGAGAACTTGATTTATCAAACGGATGATTGCACGAATGTTTGCGTAGTACCCCCCGCTTATTTGTAATTTCCTCGATACAAAAAACCCTGATAAGTCTTTTTTAAAAGGCCCGCTGTCTGTAGGGGAGGCGTTATTCGTAGGTCCTGGGGCTGTGTGTAGGACGAAATAACCGTCTTCATCATTAAAGTTATACCAGCTTCTAGGATATTCGATTTCGGCTAGTCCCACCTCCCATTGTCCTTTCAATTCTATAGCTTTTGCTATCCTGGTTGTGTAGGCGGATATACGATTTCCGGGGTAAACTGTCGAAGATGCATTGCACGGTAGCGTGACGTAGAAACCTTGATCGTCCATGGTAATCCTTCACTCGTATGATCTCATCCGTTACACGCAGGCTTGTTTTAAGGAGATTGTAAGTCCACCAGAGTTTTTTTATCTATATAACTATTGAATTTTGAAGGCCAGCCTACCCATTTCACTAAAACAAGCGTAGATTTTCCCTGTTTTTTCTGACCTAAAATCTTTTCCACCTTAAAAGATTTGTTTTTACTCACAATTATTTTTTGCATCTCTTTTTCATAAAAAACTCCCTCGATGACATCGCCGTCGTAATCGGTGAGTCTGTAGACAGGTGGTTTGCGCGGAATGCGATCGGATACGGTGAAAAATTCTTCCGTGTAGTTCTGCTCATAACCTTTGGCGAATGGGCCTCTCACTTTAGAAATCCTGACAATGTCGCCGACTTTGAAATTAAATGTGGGTCTCTCGGTCTTCTTTATACCCCCGTACAAGTTTTGAAACACTTGACCCTCATTTAGTTTGTTGACGTCCACGGGTCTCATTTTAATACTTCGGTGATAACTGACGTTGTACCCCTGCATAATGTCTTGTAAAACATCTATGTATCGTCGTGAATTTGTAGCCGTTAAAAATCTCCACATTCGACTTTTTAACGTTCTATTAAATCGTTCCACAACGCTGGCTTTCAAACCGCTAGCGGTAGCGAAATGATTAATATCGTGCTTTTTCATTACATCTTGAAATTGTTTGTTAAAAAATTCCTTTCCCTGATCCGTCTGCAATTTCTGTGGCACACGTCCCTCTTCGAGTATAGACTCGAACGCTCTAGTAACCTCTACGCCACTCTTATTCTTCAACACGCGAACCCACGAATATTTACTAAACACATCTATACAGGTCAGCAGATATTTATTATCGTCATTGTCCTGGGCATACGGGACCATGTCGACTAGATCGGCCTGAAACTGCGTATCGACCCCGTACACAACTACTCTATTTCGTTTGTATTTTATAGGGGCTGTTTTGTGTAAAGTGTAAGCATCCTCACCAGACAGCCATTCTGAAACCTTTTTATCGCTTAGATGGACCCCGCTATCTCTTAAGATGGCTTCTTTTAATCGTTTTTTACCCCCTAAAGAACCGGGGTTGGAGGGTGTATAATAAGCCTTTTTCATGAGCTCCGTCATGCTGTCGTTTCGATCGCTGTAAAAGAATAACTCATACATGCAGTTTGAATCAATCTTTTATTAAAAAAAAAGTTACAGGATACACAATTTAAGTAAATGGCAATAATATAATACATGATACTAGACATGGCTATTATAATAATAATAATAATAAAAATCAAATAGAAGGTAAATAGAATAATATTAGTACTACAAAATCTAAGTAAAATTGAATATAACGAGGTTAGTACAAAATGCATATAATAAAATATATAATAATTGGATATAACGACGTTACATGCATAGTCTAAGTATAATGGAGGGTGATAAAAGCAGGATAGTCATAATGATGTCACTGATAGTCGAGCCAGAAAAGAAAATCGCGACAGGCCAACATGTGTTTGTCTAGGATGTAGTCGATATACATTACAACAATTTTGTCGATGGTGGTACTGATTTCGTCAATTTTAATACCATCATCGTCATCATCCGGGTCGTATTGTTCTGACCTCAAGGTTAGCATGGTACAGACATCTGCCACATACGTACAAGTACAGAGCATGTCGATGACCGAGAGCTGGGATTGTGATTCACACATCATATCCAAAATCTGTTTTATCATCACATCGGGTTTTTCGATACCATGAATGCATTTGCCCACCAAATCATCCCAGGAATTAGCCAGTCCTCTTATATTCACCATTTGTTTCTTGAAATTCGCTTCACGTGTAGTGTCCTCAATAAATGGATGACCATCGCGCGATGCATCTGTAATAATCTTATTCACCAGTTTGGTCATCTGTCGGTTGTAATGTCTTTTAAACATGAATTCCATAGTGTTCTTTACGGTACAGGCAGCTCCCATACCGCTGGCGTCTTGATCAGTCTCCATTCACGATCGCGAGACCTTCCCAGAGATCGACGACGTCGTGAACTACTTCGTCGCAGGGTTTCTCCAGAAGTCCAACTCTGATTTCTTCAAGCTTAACACCAATGAATGGCTCGTCTTTTAATTCGTGCAGAATAGTCCCGACTGTTCCTTGAATCCGTTGAGGGTCAGATTTTAACCCACAGCGTTTTAGCAGGATAGCGATGATGACATGAAAATAGGGTCTAAACAGTTTGGTTGAAAGTTCATCAAAATGCGTGTCCAAGTAGTAGTTAGGAGGGTCAAACAGACAGGAATGCTGCAGCTGGCTGGGGTGATCAATCTCACACCCCTCGCACTCGTTCTTCAGCTTCGTTCCGATGAGATGTTGGAGCAAAACCGCAGTCGCAGCTTTTATGAGTTTGAACCCCAACACATTGAAACATCCGTCTGTGACGTCGAAGGTTTGATTAGCACGTGGCAGGGGTCGGTCGATTTTAGATCTGTCGTACGATTGCTGATCGTTATGGAGCTTGAAAATTTTTAATGTCTCCAAATCCTGGTCTTTGTCGCGCTCGATACAGTTACCCGGACCGATGTCGTTTTGCGTGTTCAATGGTTCAGGGTTGATAATGTTAGCCGGACCCCAATCGTTTTCAATGCACGTTTCAAAGCCTATGCGACGTTTGATAGTTTTAGTCGAACTCCAGTCTTTGTGGTGGTCCGGCGGGTCACAGGCGTTGTCGTTGGGAGGGTCAAGAATGCTGCCGAAAGAAATTCCGCAGCTGCATACATGGTCGGCTTCTGACCCCCTATCTTCACCCATGGTTTATAAATGATGCATAGAGGGTTTGGGTCCCTGAATTTATGGTCGTTGTAGTAAAGGGGTGGAGACGCCGATTTATAAACGACGCTTGGGAGGGTCTCCCCGTCGAGGTTTATGATGGCTGTAGCGAATGGTGGAGGACGGTAGACAGTCTATACCGCTGCGCACGCATCTCTCAGGGTGGAACAACTGTACTTTAATCTTGTTGTATCCGTCATGCATGTCACACCATTTGAACATTTTGTTGATGATTGAAAAAACACCATTCAGCAGATTCAGATCACACCACTTGAACAAAAATTGCATTTCATACAGGTCATGATGATCCTTGGGCAGGATACTTCCTGATCGGGTGTTGGTGAGCTTAGTCTTGTCTTTACAGCTGAATATGTATACAGAATCATTCGGCGGCTTGTTAGTATGGTCGCCTACCACACGGTATTGGACATTCGGGGTCTCCCTGACCCACTCCGCCACATACAAAGGCTCTTCCCCAGCGTCATTCAGATCCTTCCAGACAAATTTGTAAAATAGACCCCAGTCTTTTTCAGGAAATGTCACACATGGATCTTCCCCAGCCTGAAACTCGCCGACGCCGTCAGTGGTGTAGAGCATAACCACGCGTGTTGGTTTGTGAAATTTATACCCGAATACACGATTACTACACATCATAAATTCGGCTTCAGTCCATTCCGAAACTTCATGGAGAAAATTTGTCAAACGAACATGACCATAAGGTTTTCTCGGAGCCATAGTCAGACTTTCCATCATCCTGCTGGTCAGCCCCGTCTCGGGGGGTTGTGGGGAGGCTAAACCGTCCATGCTCATGTAGCTCATGGTTCTGTTGGTTGTAGAACACACTGACCCCATTTATATATAGAGCTGCCCTATGGAATGCCGGTGGTACATGTTCTATAACAACCGCCTCAAACTTTCTACCATAAAAAAAAAAAACGCACAATGCTTATGCCAAAACAGTTGATTGATCAGATAGCTCAACACCACAACCCTTATCAATAGAGGCCAGAGCAGAGGTAGGGGGAGCGTCTGTGACACTGACTTTTTTCCTCTCACATTACCCACATCACATTGAAACCACTATGGCCTCTGGAATGCCAAAACAGTTGATTGATCAGATAGCTCAACACCACAACCCTTATCAATAGAGGCCAGATGGTCAAAACATTTCATTGATCGGATAGGCGGGGTCAACTGCTTGACCCTTAACAATAGACGCCGGATGCACAATCTCTCAAAACACATCGATTGGATGGGTGGGGTCAATAGGTCAATCCTTATCTATAGATAACGGATGCACACCAGGAAAAGGGCGGGACCGGAAAAGGTCAAAGGTCAACCGGAAGTCATCAATCATTTTGACACATGGTGTCCGGTAATAACTACTCCTCTTTCTTCCTCAACTCCAAACCTTTCCGCAGCCATACTCACTATGATAGTTGTCATAGCCTGCAGTCTCCTCTCCACATCCCCTTTGGCCATTGTTTCTAGCACTACATCCACATCCTCGTCAAACTTCTGCCACTCTGATGTTTTAGAGGCTTGAGGCCACTTGATCCTTCTCTTCTCCAATAGCCTGCTTGGAGGGACTGGCAGCACCACTTGGAGGCCCTGGGCTCTGTGGGGTGCTTCCGGGCCCTGCTCCTCCTCTGTCTCACCAGGCACTAGTCCTGAGCATTGTGGTGGTTCCAGTCCCTCCTTACATTTCCTCTTTGTTTGGTGGATCTTCAGGCCTCTCTCATTTTTGCAGATCTTTCCACAAACACTCTCTCTTCTCATCAACGTTTGTCGATTGGTGTTATTCGTTAACCTTGTGTCGGTGCGGCTAAGGTGCTCATTCTCCCCCCCTCTCGGGCTCCCCCGGGGGTATATCTCATATGTTTGTTCCGTAGCTTCTTTGGGTCCTCCTTCACAGGAGGTGCGGTTAGGGTTGCTGACCCACGCCGCCCCGGTTGCCGTCTTTCCGGGCTGTCGTCTGTCTCTCCAGCTGTCACCAGCCTGTTCCTGGTTGTCAACCAGCCCGTTCCTGGTCGTCACTGGTCTTTCCAGTCTAACAGTTGTACTAATAGATCTTCTGATGCACCAGGGCACATCATCAGTGATGTATCCTGAGGTCATTGGGTGTTCCGGGTCTCTTGAACATCAGACACCCTCACTCAGGCGACCCAGTTGAGGTTGATCAAGCCTCAGCTTGTGCCCTGGCAGCTCAACCACGGTTCCGCTCTCTTATACATAACTTTTTACATTGGGGCATTTCACTTCCACCAGGCCAACAGGTGGGTTCTCTGTTGGGTCGAAAACAACCTCATCAGGGAAGACCCTAACCAGGGGGCATCGGGGGGTACAGCGAAGCCACATGGCCAGTAGTTAGTGTTCTTTGCTTTGCAATATTTTTGAATGGCAAGTGGCTCCAGTGCCAGACCTCTTTTCATCAATGCCGTTTGTGCCACTCCCCTAATCATTCCTTCATCAGCTGTTCTGCTGAAGTCTGACTGCGAACATGACCCTCCCTGAAGTGAGATGATGTGACATCCTTCTGACTTGGTGCCACTCTGTGGACATACTCTGCTCCCTTGTTGATTCTTCTATTTTTCTTGCTGTATCCAAGGAAGTCTGCAGAGATTGCAGATGCAGCTGCTGGTGGAGACTGCACACAAACTGGCATGTAGTGGGCTCCAGTTTGTAGCCATCTAAAGGTAGAGGTGGCGGTGGAGGAGCACCAGTGTGAGCAAGAATAATGCGTCTGACTGGCACTGGCTGCTGGTACGAAATCGGGCTGCCCTCCTGAACTTTTCCCAGAGCTGACTCAACCAACGGGACATCGGCACTGATGGACATGGTGGTAATGAGAGGTGCTATGTCCTTAAGCCTTCATAAGCTTCCGCCAACCTCAGGACATCAGGATCAGGCAGATCCCCCCGCATCGCTTTGTAGAGAGTGCTCCTATGTAGAGTTGCATATCATAATTCAAATTGGACCACTGCGCACATTTACAGTATAGGCCAAAATTTGGAAACTATTTTTAATGTTTTTGAAAGAAGTTTCTTCTGCTCATCAAGCCTGCATTTATTTGATCAAAAATACAGAAAAAAATTTCAATGATCATTTATTCCTGTGATGCAAAGCTGAATTTTTTTAGGATCATTACTCCAGTCTATCACATGATCCTTTAGAAATCATTCTAATATGATGATTCATTATCAAAGTTGGAAACACTTCTGCTGCTTAATATTTTTTCATAACCCGTGATAATTTATTATGATACTTCGATTAATAAAATGTAAAAAAAATTAAAGTCCCTGTAAAGGCAATTCAAAAAAAAAAAACGGAACACATTGGCCTTCATTTATCATTCTTGCGTAGAAACGGGCGTATATGTTGCCGTGAGATTATGCTTACACTCCTCTCACCGCCTGATTTATGATACCTGCCCTTGATAAATGCCGCGGCTGAAAACGATCGTCATTAGAATAACACGCCCCTATATATTCAAGTCTCCGCTTCCCCCACGCCCTCATTTTACGCCATGGACACACGGAAGACGGCAAAGAATAGAAACTTCTCCAACGTGGAGCCGAAATGACCTATCACAATGCATTTTTTACAGCACGTGTTTTGAAACAATTAGCATTTAATTTTGTATCACGTCACTTGTATTGGGGTGTACAATAGTGATGATGATGTGATGTGGAGTACCATTCATTCACATTAATAATTGCATGACAATTTGTAATATTCTTATTATTATTATTTTTATTATTAATTACGCTTATTGTTATTTAGAAGAAGAATGTCATTTTTATTACTTTGTCAGTCTGAATTATTTTTTGGTCATTGAAAGCCTTTCATTACTGAACCCAGTCCGTGCGCAGCTGACGGACCTAACCCTGAAACGTCAGGTAAAGCGCACAGGCTCGCAACTGAAGGAACACACATGCCTACAAATCAAATGCTTTGGTAAAGTCACACAAATTAAACATTGAAGTCCATGTTGCACAAAAATAAACACTGAAGTTTATAATTACTATGTTGTTTTTTTACAGTGGGTCATAATATATCATATTAGTTTGTCAGTGCATTTTGTGGTGTTAGGAATTGTTTTACTGCGCATTTCCGCAGTACTCAGTATTCTCAAAACTCAAAACATGCGTACACCACCTCCTGAGCTGGTGTAGGATTTGAGCATGCCGTACGCCAACGTCCACATTGATGAATCTCAAAGTCATCGTGGTTTTGGGTGTACGCTGGAAAATTGGTGTACGCACTTTTGATAAATGAGGGCCATTATAAATGTTAGAAATGTATTGCTAAAACTTATAACAAAGACTGTGAACTGTGAAGTACTGAATTGTGAAGTTAGACCGTTAAACAGTTTGTAACAACATTTAGTTTTACATTAAATTAGCTCAAATTATATATAGGGCATTTTAATAATTAATCATGAATATGATTAATATATTGCATTTTACAGTTAAATTATCGAAGTTGAAAATAGATTGATTGTACACAAGAATGATCAATCACAACGAATTATAATTCCTCATTCATATGTCAATGGTCCATTTTCAGATCGATTATATGAGATAACCTTTAATGGAGTTAATTTAGCTATCGAACTGTTTGTCCAGCAAACGGCCGTAAGATTTACTTATCAACTTCTCAACAAAGTTATCCCTTCTTATAAACTCCAAGAAATATAAATTTTCTGGCCGTGAACATTAATTTTCCTGTGTTTATAAAATTAGACTACGCAACGTAGTCAATAATGAAAGCTTTGTTGCTAGGATCGAGATCTCATTGACTTTGTAAAATGAGCATTTTAGACAGAAGGCAATCAAGAATATAATGGTTTTAATAGTTGGACTAATAATACATCGAACTCCAATTCACACAGAATATATGTATATACACCCGAAACAAACAAAACGAAAAACATTACAAACACGAATTAAAATAGGATGAGAGAGAAAGATAAAAATGAAAGGGAGAGAGAGTTGGGAAGAGAGAGAGAGAGAGAGAGAGAGAGAGAGAGAGAGAGATCCGTAGGATCACAGCTTGGCAAAATTCACCTGGACATTTAAACCTTTAAGAGACAACACGGAAAAACAGTCTTAATGCTCTAAAATCTTGGTAACTCAAATATACTTGCATATAGTTCTCAGGTGTCTGAGCCCTGCGGCGTGTGTGAGCGGCTGGTTTTTGTGTGTTCCGTTGGAGCGTCACGTGGTTTGCTGCGGTCTGGAGCGCGCAGTTTCAAAGAAGGCTTAAAGGTCTTTGACGTAAATTACCAAATAAATAATTCAGACTAAGTTCATCTCTGGGGAAATGAACAAAGGAAAAACAAGCTTAAGCAAAAGAAAAGAAGAGGAAAGATCCCCCAGGGCGGGGGATCACGAGTATGATGGTTACATCGGATCGAAGGAGAGAGAAGAGTCCAGACCAAAGTCGAAGTTCCCTCGAAGAAGGGAGTTCCCCCAAAGATGCAGTTCTCAGGATGCAGTTCTTTCTCCCCCCTCCTTACTCTTCACTTCACCTCAAACTAAAGATGAGGTGCTTGGTGGTCTTCTTTAAAGACACTTCTGTTTACGCCTCCTCTGGCGTGAATGCACCAATCAGCTGGGAGGAAAGTGTGCGGATAAGTGTTCCTTTGTTTCCTCGAGATCGACTTTGCATGTTTCATGACCGTGATGTAAAAATGCGTTCAATTTTACTCCAGAGATGATAAAACATAGTAACATACATTTTACGGTTTGCACCCATATATATATGGTTTGGTCAGATCAAGAGGATTCTAAAGGTGTGAAGAACGACATACAAACATTATAGGAAAACACAGTTACATTAAAAATGCATCTAAAAGCACCTCTGTTCATTTAGAATTATAATACGATCACATCTAACCCCAATGGAACATGGGCAAACATAAAAACATATCGAATATATCACGAATATATCATAGTACAAGTCTCTCAATTGAGGAGATTGGAGAAAAGTTCTCGTGTGTGTGTGTGTGTACTGTGGACGTGGCCGGATCATTCAGCGGTGAAGATGTGGTGAACTTTTGCTCACTCCCCTCCCGGGCAATGATATGTGTGTGCGTATTCTTTGAATTGATGAGTTTTAAGTCTGGATTACAATGACCAGTGTGGTTCATTACACAAGGTTGTCTGTGTTTGTGAGGTGTCCTGCAGAGGGGACACCACGGGATCTCCGGCCAGAGAGGCGGCCCTGTTGGGTCACATGTGGTAAGACAGAGGACCCTGTGATTACTTATCAGCGAAAAACGCCGCGGGGGCACTTCTGGCATCGGTCATTTAATTAAGTCCCATCGCCATTTGCTTGTGTGTGAATCAGTAACTTAAAAAGTCCCATGACATCTGTTTCTTTCACAATCTGAAGAATGGAGGAGTGTTTACTTAATTAGAGACTTAGTTGATTAAAACCACATGATTGCGCTGATCATCTGATTATTGCTACAAGTTTTTCACCATTGCTATTTTACAGATTTTTTGGGCGGGGCTAAAACGGGGCTCGATGACGCACTGCAGCCCCTGAGCTCGTGGACACGCCCCTACTTGATGACGCACTGGAGCCCCTGAGCTCCTGCACACGCCCCTACTTGATGACGCACTGGAGCCCCTGAGCTCATGGACACGCCCCTACTTGATGACGCACTGGAGCCCCTGAGCTCATGGACACGCCCCTACTTGATGACGCACTGGAGCCCCTGAGCTCCTGGACACGACCCTACTTGATGACGCACTGGAGCCCCTGAGCTCATGGACACGCCCCTACTTGATGACGCACTGGAGCCCCTGAGCTCATGGACACGCCCCTACTTGATGACTCACTGGAGCCCCTGAGCTCCTGGACACGACCCTACTTGATGACGCACTGGAGCCCCTGAGCTCCTGCACACGCCCCTACTTGATGACGCACTGAAGCCCCTGAGCTCCTGGACACGCCCCTACTTGATGACGCACTGGAGCCCCTGAGAACTTCACCTGCTGTTAGCATTCCATTGACTCCCATTCATTTTGGCGTCACTTTGACAGCGAATAACTTTACATCTTAGGCGTCCCAAGACTTCATTTGTCCATTATTTATTTCTAAAGAAACACGACAATGTATAAAAGGCTCCATTACTTTGTATCTTACTTATGGCCCCGTAGAAGCCATTTTTGTATAAAATAGGCTAACGATTGCGTCATAACCACGTGACTTTCGGTCGCACAATAGAGACATTACCGTATAGACAGGAGGAGAAGCTCGCAGGCAATCTTTTACTGTCTATGAGGCAATCGTGGGGAATTGAGGCATAAAGTCAAGGGAGAAGCCCATAGATAGAGAGTCCATAAAAGCAACGGGACAAAATATTTCAATAATATTTTGATGAATTTTTCAAGACTGTGAGTTTTTCAAGACTCAGATTTGTCTTTCTTGCAACAGCTACTAGAAGATTTACAACTGTCAGACTGTCGTCACGCTCAGTTTGCGCCTGCGTAGTCGCTCAGCCATCAGACAGGAAGTGCAATAATCGGGCTTCAGTCTTCTTCGTTGAAATCAATGGGGTCGCTGTGTCCATTTCTTTTACTGTCTATGGCAGTTTCAGGACCCCAGTTCTAGGACCCTAGTTTTTTTTGTGAGAGCGCCACCTACAGAACTGGATGATATTGCGGCGGCTGCAGTTTCAGGACCACAGTTCTAGTATCTAGGTGGTTTAGTTTGTACATAAATTAAGAGATTAATGTCACTGCAAACTAGTTTTATCATAAACAGTGGTCAACTATCGAAGCTGGAGTCTAAAATCTTTCTAATGATGATCAGTTTGTCCAGATCAAATAATTAAGAGTGTGATGTTTTAACGAGTAATGAATGTTGAACAACAATAATCTGGAACCGTCTGATATTTGCCGCGCAAAGGGTTAAATTAGTGTTTTTGGTGATCCAGTTCTGTAGGTGGCGCTGTCACAGAAAACTAGGGTCCTGGAACTGGGGTCCTGAAACTGCAGCCTCCGGTTGTGCAGGAATACCCTTCTCGCTCAATCGCGAGTCACTGTCTGCTTTCCCGCAAGTGGGCGTGGTTTCAGCGCAGTCAGCGGACACGCCCCCAGTGTTTGAGAGCAGAGAATAGATAGATTTACGATGACGTCACATTTCTCCCGCAACTCCTTACGGTGCCATCTTGTGTTTCAAGTGGGTCAAACGTTTGTGTTAGGGAGCATGATAATATATCCTAAAATTAATTAAACTGGGCATTTTTCTGAACATGAAAATCATTCTCCGTTTGGCTGGAGTTAATGTTCAGTGCTGCTCTTGTGAACATTTAGAGGTTGTGTGCTCTGGAGATGTGACACTTTATCTAATCATTTCCAAGATGGGCTAGCTAAATGCGCTAGCTCTCATCGGCTGTCAAATCGCTGTACCCAGGCGGGTACTATCGACACAGAGGCTAATTTACACCTGGAGCACATCGCTCCGTGCCTCTGCTCTCCATCTCTCTCCTACACTAAATTAGTTCAGAGCGTTGTGTTGTTGTTGTTTTACCCAGATGGTGTTGTCTTGACACGGAGTCTAACTGTACCTTATAATAAGGGCTGTGCAGATATCAGCCGCCTGGCTACAGTGATGTGAACCGTCAATGCACGGCTCCAGACTAACTTTTCCACGAGGGAGTGAAAGCAAGACAGCGCTTAGTTTGGAGACAGTGAAGTCTTGTTTACACTTTCACCTGGCCCCGAAGAGAGAGGGGAGTGCGTGCGCGCGACCGTCCCTCTCTCTCTCTTTTTAACCTTTTATTCATTAATTATATTAGGCAGCAGAACTGTTTCCAACACTCATAATATATCAGAATATTACTAAAGGATCATGTGATAGACTGGAGTAATGATCCTGAAAAGTGAAAATTCAGCTTTGGATCACAGAAATAAATGATCATTTAAAGTATAAAAAATTGAAAACCAATTATTTTAAATTGAAATAATATATCACAATATTAAACAAATTTCTGTATTTTTGATCAAATAAATGCAGGCTTGATGAGCAGAAGAAACATTAAAAAATGTAAAGTTTCCAAACTTTTGGCCTGTACTGTATATTTAGACAACCATAATCATATTAGTTGATTAATTCTAAATGAGCAAGACATACTGGACATACCTGACACCATTCGCTACCATTTGGGCTTTGCAGAAAGCATGTCACTCACACGGCCCGGCTTCACACCCTATCAATAATACATGAAAAGGCATTTCAGAGGTCACAGAATAAGACTATAGGCAAATCTTGCATAAGCATGGAATTATGCTGCTTAAAGTTTACCATAGTTATTGGTTTGTGCCAACGTTGTTCGCTCTCTGTGCAGCTCAAAACAGGTGGTACAGCTGTGAATAAGGCTCTGCCAGCCACACAGGAGCACTCTGCCTCATAGAGCTGAACGGGGTGGAGTCTTCAAGGACAATCTTTTAAAAAACAAAAAAATGTGTTATATTCAGCAGAGATCACAAACTGATCAGATATCTCAAAGTCAAAGGTGCATTTTGCATTATTTTTCAAGTTAGCTACTATAAGTTAGAGAATGAGGTTACTTTAGGGTAAGTAAGTTAAACAGGACACAATATAAACAGCAAAGCAACTGTCTCAACAACCAGCTTGCATATAGGAATGGTAGGTCTATTAGAACACTAATAGGGCAGGCAAGAGGCAAGTGTCATCATAGTGTTACCTACTTCAAACGTTTGGCTGGCTAGATAGTTGTCTAAGATGTTCAACTTGTTTAGGTAATTATACATTTGTTTACCAGTTTAACCCACTATTGCGGCTGTAGACAACGTAAAACAAAACTTGCAGCCGCGAGGGGCTAAACCCTGAGAGACTGAAAACACTGTGACGCGCAGAAAATTCAGTTCCCTTTCAGTCGCTCCCAATCCCAATTACGTTGTCACGTCGACGTTACGTCTCCCGGGGAACGAGGGTTACATTAGTAACCGAGACGTTCCACTGGACGATCTCATTTCAAACATTTATTGCACTTCAACACATAAAAGTACAACTGGCACTGCTACCAAGTCATCAGATTGCCGTCTAAGTCCGCGAGTGCGGTCAACAGAAAGTGTTCGCTCCCAGGCTCACCCCCTTTCTCTGTCAAAGCCAGTGAACCCAGGTGACCCAGTGAAGCAAACATAGACCACTATCACTTCCGCCCAAACTCCTGTGGACACGCCCACCACCTACAATACGAGTGCAGTGAATATTATGAATGAGACCATAAACATAGAACACATGGGAGACTTACGCTGGCTCCTACACCCACCATTGCCAAATTGAAGCCCCAGAACATAACTGGAACAGAACTGGTTGGGTCAGACGAACAACTGAACTGTCTTTCATCCTACTCTGATGGTGTGAGCTTTCTCATGTTTCCCCAAGATCTATGACCGGTAGCACGGATGCTGACTTTCAATGTCTGTAGGTCTTTACTTGATACTGGGGATAACCAAATACTGTCAATACATGTAACTGCACAACACAAGTCATACGTATATATTTATTCAATGTCAGATAGTAAAATGAACATAATAAACCACATGTGACCAACCACTAAAATGAACCATTTAATAAGTATTTTGTAAAGGTTACTTTCTAGCCTAACGTCACCTAGCATCATCGCTAACGTTAGGGCTACAGCTAACTAAAGACATAGCATAACTTACCTTCATAATTGTCAATGAATGAAGAGACGTATATCTTGAAACCCTTTTCCCTCTTGCTCTTGGGAGCCGATGATGATGCTTGAATTATTCGGTGTACGTCATTTATCATTATCCTTGGCAGATGTTCAAGGGATCTGGTGTAGAAAGCAATGTTTATCTGGTCCTAGTCTTACCTGACAGTTAACGGCGTCGTCGATGAATCTAGCGTAACGTTAGACCGGAAATGCCATCGCCCACCAGTGACATCTGGCAATCGTGGAACGTTCGTAAAATTGCAAGCGAATTGCAAGTTATTTGTAACATCAAAAAGTAATCTGATTACAGATTGCATGTTACTTGTAATGAGTTACTTGTGATATCAAAAAGTAATCTGATTACAAATCGCACATTACTTGTAAAATCAAAAAAGTAATCTGATTACATATTGCATGTTACTTGTAATGAGTAATAACCCCTAACCATTACCTGAGGAAGCTCCACCCGCCACAGGAAGACATGGAGCATAACCTCCTGCACCAACACAGCGGCAGACACGACCCAGAGTGCCTGAGCCGTACAGCAGGCACTCCGGAAACAACACATCTACAGGCCAGAGGTGTAAAGAGTGCCTGAGCCGTACAGCAGGCGCTCCGGAAACAACACATCTACAGGCCAGAGGTGTAAAGAGTGCCTGAGCCGTACAGCAGACGCTCCGGAAACAACACATCTACAGGCCAGAGGTGTAAAGAGTGCCTGAGCCGTACAGCAGGTGCTCCGGAAACAACACATCTACAGGCCAGAGGTGTAAAGAGTGCCTGAGCCGTACAGCAGATGCTCCGTAAACAACACATCTACAGGCCAGAGGTGTAAAGAGTGCCTGAGCCGTACAGCAGACGCTCCGTAAACAACACATCTACAGGCCAGAGGTGTAAAGAGTGCCTGAGCCGTACAGCAGACGCTCCGGAAACAACACATCTACAGGCCAAAGGTGTAAAGAGTGCCTGAGCCGTACAGCAGGTGCTCCGGAAACAACACATCTACAGGCCAGAGGTGTAAAGAGGGCCTGAGCCGTACAGCAGGCGCTCCGTAAACAACACATCTACAGGCCAGAGGTGTAAAGAGTGCCTGAGCCGTACAGCAGACGCTCCGGAAACAACACATCTACAGGCCAGAGGTGTAAAGAGTGCCTGAGCCGTACAGCAGGCGCTCCGGAAACAACACATCTAAAGGCCAGAGGTGTAAAGAGTGCCTGAGCCGTACAGCAGATGCTCCGGAAACAACAAATCTACAGGCCAGAGGTGTAAAGAGTGCCTGAGCCGTACAGCAGGCGCTCCGGAAACAACACATCTACAGGCCAGAGGTGTAAAGAGTGCCTGAGCCGTTCAGCAGACGCTCCGGAAACAACACATCTACATGCCAGAGGTGTAAAGAGTGCCTGAGCCGTACAGCAGGCGCTCCGGAAACAACACATCTACAGGCCAGAGGTGTAAAGAGTGCCTGAGCCGTACAGCAGGCGCTCCGGAAACAACACATCTACAGGCCAGAGGTGTAAAGAGTGCCTGAGCCGTACAGCAGGCGCTCCGGAAACAACACATCTAAAGGCCAGAGGTGTAAAGAGTGCCTGAGCCGTACAGCAGACCCTCAGGAAACAACACATCTACAGGCCAGAGGTGTAAAGAGTGCCTGAGCCGTACAGCAGGCGCTCAGGAAACAACACATCTACAGGCCAGAGGTGTAAAGAGTGCCTGAGCCGTACAGCAGGCGTTCCGGAAACAACACATCTAAAGGCCAGAGGTGTAAAGAGTGCCTGAGCCGTACAGCAGGCGCTCCGGAAACAACACATCTACAGGCCAGAGGTGTAAAGAGTGCCTGAGCCGTACAGCAGACGCTCAGGAAACAACACATCTACAGGCCAGAGGTGTAAAGAGTGCCCGAGCTGTACAGCAGGCGCTCCGGAAACAACACATCTAAAGGCCAGAGGTGTAAAGAGTGCTTGAGCCGTACAGCAGACGCTCAGGAAACAACACATCTACAGGCCAGAGGTGTAAAGAGTGCCTGAGCCGTACAGCAGGCATAACATATCGCCGGCGTTGAGTCGTCTCTTCACAGGCGTTGAGTCGTCTCTTCACAGGCATCGAGTCGTCTCTTCACAGGCGTTGAGTCGTCTCATCGCAGGTGTTGGGGCATCTGAAGTCTCCGTGAGAGGCTGGATACAAACTGGAGCTGACGAACGCTATTTACCTCGGGACTAGCGTCCCGAGATAACAGCAGAAAGGCAGATGGGAAATAATTAGCATAGCTGATGTTCATAATATTAATGCATTCGAACTGATTCAGCAGTAGTATAAGAGGTAAGCTTTAAGTGAATGCTTGGTTTAAGAGATGCGTCTTTAATCTAGTTTTAAACTGGGACAGCGAGTCTGTGTCTCGAACAATATCAGGAAGGCTATTCCAGAGTTTAGGAGCTAAATGTGAGAACGCCCTCCCTCCTTTAGTGGACTTAGATATCCTAGGTATGACCAGAAGCCTCGAATTTATAGCCTCGTGAGACCATCCTGATCTCGCGAGCTGTCAAGGTTTCACTCGCAGATCAGTCTGGATACTTTCCGTTAAAGAAAATTTGGGAGCAGTTCACCAAACGAACGTCCAATCAGCGTTGGCTTTGAGGCGGGTTGAGCTGTGACGCAACGAGAAGCGCGACAGTTCAGTCTAAAGAACATTGCGGCTTCAGCGGATGAAACTAGAATCAGCGTGGCTATCGAGCAAGTTTTATCGGAATTACAGAGTATTTCTTCACTGAAAGAAGAGCAAAACACTGCTCTGGAGGCTTTTCTCAGAGGAAAAGATGTTTTTGCTCTTCTCCCGACTGGTTTCGGCAAGAGTTTGCTTCGTTGATCTGATTGGTTGATTTGGCCCGTCTATCACCAACATAGGCCAATCAGCTAACCAGTATTTTCGCCCCTTACCAAAACTACTTCAACGGAAGGTTTCCAGATGGATATGCGGAGCAAATCCATCTGGCGGAGTCAGGTTATCGAATTTAGGGATCTTAACGAACGCGATGGATTGTAGGCCGATAAAAGGTCCATTAAATACACCGGAGCTATACCATTTAGGGCTTTATAGGTCAGCAGTAATACTTTGTAATTGATACGGAACTTAATCGGTAACCAGTGTAGAGATGATAAAATAGGTGTTATATGATCATATTTTCTTGATCTAGTAAGAACTCTAGCGGCTGCATTTTGCACTAACTGTAGCTTGTTTATTGAGGATGCAGGACAACCAGCTAATAAAGCATTACAGTAATCTAGTCTCGAGGTCATGAATGCATGAACTAACTTTTCTGCATCAGAAACAGATATCATGTTACGTAGCTTAGCAATGTTTCTAAGGTGGAAAAAGGCTGTTCTTGTAACATATGAAATATGATTTTCGAAGTCAAGTTGCGGTCTAGTATAACACCCAGGTCTTTTACTGTAGTGGATAAAGTAACAGGACATCCTTCTAAATTAAAGTTGTATTGTAAGGGATTTTGTGGGTAGTTTTTTAAACCAATAAGTAATACCTCTGTTTTATTTGAATTTAATAGCAGGAAATTACACGTCATCCAGCATTTTATATCATTTAGACACTCTGTCAAGTTAGATAAGTTAGTGTTTTCATCTGGTCGTGATGAGATATATAATTGAGTGTCATCAGCATAACAGTGGAAATTAATTCCATGTTTTCTTATAATATTACCAAGTGGCAGCATATATATTGAGAATAGCAGAGGGCCTAGCACAGATCCTTGCGGCACTCCTTAGTCTACTGAAGTTATCTTCGATTTTTCCCCATTTACACATACAAAATGGTAACGGTCTGATAAGTACGATCTAAACCAGCTTAATGCCTGTCCCTGAACACCAGTGTAGTTTTGTAGTCGATCCAGGAGTATTTTATGATCTATAGCATCTAAATATGCACTAGTCCTCGACACCTAAGAGACATGCCAGTGGAAATAAGAAAAAATGGTTTATAATATGAGAAATCATGTTTTCTTTTCTAAAATCTAAAACTGAACTAAATATTGCAATAAATAGAGGTGGACACACCAGCCTCTTAAACGTCTACAAACTCTCAAGTCTCAGTTCAGCTCAAGCGCACAAAAGGCCATAAACCAACATCCTTCAGAAAGTTATCAATACAGTGGGTAAATAAAATAATGTTAAGTAAAATTAAATAATCAAAGTCTACTTGCACTGTATGTGCTGGTTTCAGCCTCATCATGACCTCATCGTGACCTCATCTCCTAATCAAACACCTGTGATTCACAGCTACTGTTAATGCACTCGCATTTGTGTAAAGTAGATGTTGATGAGTTTGTGTGAGTAAAGGAGAAACACAGATATAGTTCCTTCACTGACCTTAGATACAATATCACTTCTTTACAGCAGAAACAATGCAATACTCTTCACAAATGTATTGGAGTAAAAAGTACATATACTTATTCAAAAATATAGTCAAGTAGAGAGTAAAAGTTGCTAATGTAAGACTGAAGAAAAATGGTTAAAGCTGGAAATTAACATTCGACTTCCCCCGTGCCCTGATCCTAATCTACATTTCTTCCCCCTGATTCTTCTTCACCCTGGCAGAGATCACCCAAACTCACACAAGAATCGAAATGATTTAATATGAATGAATATCATTGAGTTGATCCTTGTTTCATATTATTTTAAATGTCTCAGTGCAACTGGTATAAATGTCTCATTCCCAAAGAAGTAAATCAAAAGGTAATAAAGTTAGTGAGAATATAGAAATATCTTGCACACAGAAGGGTGTGTCTTTGAGTTAACACCTTCTGACCATTTGTCTGAATGCAAATTTACCACTACTAGCAAATGGTTACCCACCGATAAATTCAAATTTTAGATTTGAAATGAGGCCTGTCTATATTTAGGAAAATGCAACGAGAGCTCAGGGCCTTTTCTGTCTTCAGATTTGCCCGTGTGGTTGAGAGTCCGACTCTCAGCTCACATAGACTATTTCTTAAATGTTGGGCATGCAGCTCTTCTCTTTATTCCAGAGCATTTGATGTTTTGTATTGATTATCTTTGAACTGATTATGAAATTAACATTACACATTTACCCGACAAAATAAATTGTAAACATTTGATTTTATTATAACGGACTTTGTTATTATTTTCATTAAAGAGTTGATAAGAATAGTCAAACATTCACTAACATTTAATGATGCACAGACATCATTAAAACCTTTCATTCATGGAGTCAGCTGAAATAACGAGTTAATACATATGAGAAAATGTATTGCATTTAATCAAAAATCCCTTTACCATGAGAAAAGACGGAACACGCGTGAGACCTTCACCGCTAATCGAGTGCTGCTATTGGTTCGATTGAGCGCGCCTTACACTAATATATTTGAAATTCAGTAAAACTACAAAGTAGCCAAACAGATACTTAAATACAGTAACTAATAACATTTCCTCCAGTACTAACACCACTGCTACAGGAACAGGTCTGGTCAGTAAGTGTGTGACGTGTGTGTTCTGAAGCGGCCGATCCAAGATATCAAACACAAAACACTGGTTACATAACTCTATTGTTCTGAAACATCACTCTCCTCATTATCACTCGTGTCCATGTATTTCATCCTCGGATAGGAAACTCTTCCTGTGCCGCAATCACTGATTCCCTGCAGCGACGAGACCTCGACCGTCTCAAACCCACGTCCACTACGCTCTCTAGCATCGTTAATGTTCAAATGTGTGTTTTTTGCAGTGGGATACACACAATACAATACACACATTCTGTGCAATATTTTTTGATGGATATGTGCTTTACCTCCATGTGCCTGTCACTCCTGACCCTGTCCTTCACTCACTCCTGACCCCGTACTTCATCACTCACTCCTGACCCCGTCCTTCATCCCTCACTCCTGACCCCATCCTTCATCCCTCACTCCTGACGCCGTCCTTCATCCCTCACTCCTGACCCCCTCCTTCATCCCTAACTCCTGACCCCCTCCTTCATCCCTCACTCCTGACTCCGTCCTTCATCACTCACTCCTGACCCCGTCCTTCGTCCCTCACACCTGACCCCGTCCTTCGTCCCTCACTCCTGACCCCGTCCTTCATCACTCACTCCTGACCCGTCCTTCATCCCTCACTCCTGACCCCGTCCTTCATCCCTCACTCCTGACCCCGTCCTTCATCCCTCACTCCTGACCGCGTCCTTCATCACTCACTCCTCCTGACCCCGTCCTTCATCACTCACTCCTGACCCCGTCCTTCATCACTCACTCCTGACTCCGTCCTTCATCACTCACTCCTCCTGACCCCGTCCTTCATCCCTCACTCCTGACCCCATCCTTCATCACTCACTCCTCCTGACCCCGTCCTTCATCACTCACTCCTGACCCCGTCCTTCATCACTCACTCCTGACTCCGTCCTTCATCACTCACTCCTCCTGACCCCGTCCGTCATCACTCACTCCTCTTGACCCCATCCTTCATCACTCACTCCTCCTGACCCCGTCCGTCATCACTCACTCCTCCTGATCCCGTCCTTCATCACTCACTCCTCCTGACCCCGTTCTTCATCACTCACTCCTTCATCCCTCACTCCTGACCCCGTCCTTCATCACTCACTCCTTCATCCCTCACTCCTGACCCTGTCCTTCATCACTCACTCCTCCTGACCCCGTTCTTCATCACTCACTCCTCCTGACCCCGTTCTTCATCACTCACTCCTTCATTCCTCACTCCTGACCCCGTCCTTCATCACTCACTCCTGACCCCGTCCTTCATCCCTCACTCCTGACCCTGTCCTTCATCCCTCACTCCTGACCCCGTCCTTCATCCCTCACTCCTGACCCCGTCCTTCATTCCTCACTCCTGACCCTGTCCGTCATCACTCACTCCTCCTGACCCTGTCCTTCATCACTCACTCCTCCTGACCCCGTCCTTCATCACTCACTCCTTCATCCCTCACTCCTGACCCCGTCCTTCATCACTCACTCCTTCATCCCTCACTCCTGACCCCGTCCTTCATCACTCACTCCTGACCCCGTCCTTCATCCCTCACCTCTGACCCCGTCCTTCATCCCTCACTCCTGACCCCATACTTCTTCACTCACTCCTGACCCCGTCCTTCATCACTCACTCCTCCTGACCCTGTCCTTCATCACTCACTCCTCCTGACACCGTCCTTCATCACGCACTCCTCCTGACCCCGTTCTTCATCACTCACTCCTTCATTCCTCACTCCTGACCCCGTCCTTCATCACTCACTCCTGACCCCGTCCTTCATCCCTCACTCCTGACCCCGTCCTTCATCACTCACTCCTGACCCCGTCCTTCATCCCTCACTCCTGACCCCGTCCTTCATCCCTCACTCCTGACCCCGTCCTTCATCCCTCACTCCTGACTCCGTCCTTCATCACTCACTCCTCCTGACCCCGTCCGTCATCACTCACTCCTTTTGACCCCATCCTTCATCACTCACTCCTCCTGACCCCATCCTTCATCACTCACTCCTCTTGACCCCATCCTTCATCACTCACTCCTCCTGACCCCGTCCTTCATCACTCACTCCTCCTGACCCCGTCCTTCATCACTCACTCCTCCTGACCCCGTCCTTCATCACTCACTCCTCCTGACCCCGTCCTTTATCACTCACTCCTGACCCCGTCCTTCATCACTCACTCCTGACCCCGTCCTTCATCACTCATTCCTCCTGACCCCGTCCGTCATCACTCACTCCTCTTGACCCCATCCTTCATCACTCACTCCTCCTGACCCCATCCTTCATCACTCACTCCTCCTGACCCCATCCTTCATCACTCACTCCTCCTGACCCCATCCTTCATCACTCACTCCTCTTGACCCCATCCTTCATCACTCACTCCTCCTGACCCCATCCTTCATCACTCACTCCTCCTGACCCCGTCCTTAATCACTCACTCCTCCTGACCCCGTCCTTCATCACTCACTCCTCCTGACCCCGTCCTTCATCACTCACTCCTCCTGACCCCGTCCTTCATCACTCACTCCTGACCGAGGATCCGCGTTTCTGGACTTCTGCAGGTGTTTGGTAGAGCCTCATACTCGTAATGTGCCACATTCAGTGCAAGAAAACAATTTGATTAGAAAAAAAATCTGTTCTCTGTAATCACTGAACTGATTGTCTTGAGAAAAATAATACTAGTAAAGACAGTACATAACTTTGCTTTTGAACATGCGTGACATCACAGGTTTCTCCAGAGCGACTGTGTAAATGAACTAAATTAACTTTTTTACTACAAAAATGAAGCATCACTGAGCTTACTTAAACTGGACTGTGACGCTATTCTCTTCTGGAAACAAACTGTGTTGTATTATTTTCCTGTTATCACTGTAAAGCTGCTTTGAAACACTATTGTAAAAAGCGCTATATAAATAAATGTGACTTGTGGATACATGGTTCGATCTTTTGTAAAGGGATGCATTTCATCTTTGTTCATATGTTCTTTGAAAGGACACATCAGTAAAACCCGTTTATTGTGTTAATGTAAATATACTGGTTCATGAAAAGGCTTTATGCCACACAATAATAAACACACAACACTATTCTGTACAAAATAATTTAATAGAAACATTGTTCAATTATAAATTGAAAGAAAAACAGGTGTAAGATTATCATTCCTGCAGAATACGTTAATCAACGTGCGTGTGTGTGTGCATATGTATATACACACACACACACACACATAAACACATACAAACATGGATTGTTTAATTTGTGAAGAAACAGTATTACATGAACAGTTGAATGAGGTTTTGGCCAGTCCATGACTACAGACACGCGTGTCGGAGAGATTTGGCAGTCTGTGGAGAAGTGTCATCAATACGCCGACACTGGGAGCCAAACACAATACTTCCAATAACAGCCATTTAATCCATGCTTGGAGGAGGAGTAGAAAAACAACAACAAAAAACAAAAGAAAAAGAAACACTTGGTGCTGAGCCCTTAAACTCTCCAACGAGTTCATATTCTTCACGAGACATGGTTGAGACACCATGAGAAGAAACAACAGACTGAAGTATATTGAGAGGAAGGAGGCAAGCAACCTTAAAAACAGTCACAGTCCGTCAAAACTATGACGCAACGTTAAAGAAAAATAAAAGTCAAATTAAAAGTGTTAGTGTACAAATGGAACACGCAAATCAAAAGCAAGAGGTATCGTCAACAGAGTTATACTTACGTACATGATGTCAAAAGAGGCCCAAACACTGGATTATTGGCAGCTCAGTGTCTCGACTGGGTTTCTGCTCTTAACACTGAGTATGAGTGTGAACTGTGAGCGTGTGTGTGTGTGTATGTATGTGTGGGAGTCTGGCTGGGCTAATGTGGTGTCGTGTCACTCGCTGTGGCTCGGCTCTAACCCTAGCGGCTCACTGAGACTCACTCCCACCTCTTGGCACTTGTCAATTATTTTTTTCAGTGTGTCAGTTTTACCTCCTTCTGCCGCCTCGAAGAGCAAACACTGCAGAGAGAGAGAGAGAGGGGGAGACAGAGGGGTGAGGGAGCGTCAGAGAACACCCGAGACTGAGGTGTGTGTGTGTGTGTGTTTACATCTTTCCAGAGAGCAGCACACAGGGGCAGTTTCTGGAGCGCCTGCTGGTAGAGCCGCCGGACCTGCAAACGTGCCGATCAAAGCACAAACACACCAGAGCAGGAACACAGTCAGTTCACAACACACACACATGCACACTCCGCTTGTCTGTCACAGGTATGCTTTTAAACTCTTACATATATGCGTGCACTGAGCATACCCTGCAGAAAGAACAATAGATTGATCAAAACTCCAGACATGGGTCAGTGTATGAGGAGTGACCTGACCTCTGACCTCACTCACCTCTGCTCGTTGCCTTTGCTCCTTCTCAACCGCAATAGCTCTGGCAAGAAATATACCGACAGAGGACGTCAAACACTTCACCTCAATTCTGTCCAAATGAATGGACATCACATTCAGCATTTGTCACTCATGCAGATGTGTGTGACCCTGGGTCAAGCAGAGCTCAACACTACACAACACTCGTCCAGCATTACACACTCCATATGTACAGGGAAACACCCTTAGACACGGACCAGCAAACACCAGCAATGTTCTTGCACATTACTAGGGTTGGGAATCAGATACGTGTTATAAAATTAACATTTCGATTCCTCTTATCGATTCCTTTGAGCATTTCAATGTGACTTTAAACCATTGAAGTGCGAGAGACTGTTTTCTGTTGTTCACAGATGTGTATCAGTATTCTGGATCTGTGCAGATCTTAAAGTGACAGCACTAATATTCCCGCTCTATAATAACGCTAATATTTCTGCTCTATAATAATGCTAATATTCCGGCTCTATAATAACGCTAATATTCCCGCTCTATAATAACGCTAATATTCCCGCTCTATAATAACGCTAATATTCCCGCTCTATAGTAACGCTAATATTCCCGCTCTATAATAACGCTTATATTCCCCTAATACTCCTGCTCTATAATAAAGCTAATATTCCCGCTCTATAATAACGCTAATATTCCCGCTCTATAATAACGCTAATATTCCCGCTCTATAATAACGCTAATATTCCCGCTCTATAGTAACGCTATAGTAACGCTTATATTCCCGCTCTATAGTAACGCTAATATTCCCGCTCTATAATAACGCTTATATTCCCCTAATACTCCTGCTCTATAATAACGCTAATATTCCCGATCTATAATAACGCTAATATTCCCGCTCTATAATAACGCTAATATTCCCGCTCTATAATAACGCTAATATTCCCGCTCTATAATAACGCTAATATTCCCGCTCTATAATAACGCTAATATTCCCGCTCTATAGTAACGCTAATATTCCCGCTCTATAATAACGCTTATATTCCCCTAATACTCCCGCTCTATAATAACGCTAATATTCCCGCTCTATAATAACGCTAATATTCCCGCTCTATAATAACGCTAATATTCCCGCTCTATAATAACGCTAATATTCCCGCTCTATAGTAACGCTATAGTAACGCTTATATTCCCGCTCTATAGTAACGCTAATATTCCCGCTCTATAATAACGCTTATATTCCCCTAATACTCCTGCTCTATAATAACGCTAATATTCCCGCTCTATAATAACGCTAATATTCCCGCTCTATAATAACGCTAATATTCCCGCTCTATAATAACGCTAATATTCCCGCTCTATAGTAACGCTATAGTAACGCTAATATTCCCGCTCTATAATTCCCGCTCTATAATAACGCTAATATTCCCGCTCTATACTAATGCTAATATTCCCGCTCTATACTAACGCTAATATTCTCGCTCTATAGTAACGCTAATATTCCCGCTCTATAATTCCCGCTCTATAATAACGCTAATATTCCCGCTCTATACTAACGCTTATATTCCCGCTCTATAGTAACGCTAATATTCTCGCTCTATAGTAACGCTAATATTCCGGCTCTATCATGACGCTAATATTCCCGCTAATATTCCCGCTCTATAATAACGCTAATATTCCCGCTCTATAATAACGCTAATATTCCCGCTCTATAATAACGCTAATATTCGCTAATATTCCCGCTCTATAATTCCCGCTCTATAATAACGCTAATATTCCCGCTCTATACTAACGCTTATATTCCCGCTCTATAGTAACGCTAATATTCTCGCTCTATAGTAACGCTAATATTCCCGCTCTATAATAACGCTAATATTCGCTAATATTCCCGCTCTATAATAACGCTTATATTCCCCTAATACTCCCGCTCTATAATAACGCTAATATTCCCGCTCTATAATAACGCTAATATTCCCGCTCTATAATAACGCTAATATTCCCGCTCTATAATAACGCTAATATTCCCGCTCTATAGTAACGCTATAGTAACGCTTATATTCCCGCTCTATAGTAACGCTAATATTCCCGCTCTATAATAACGCTTATATTCCCCTAATACTCCTGCTCTATAATAACGCTAATATTCCCGCTCTATAATAACGCTAATATTCCCGCTCTATAATAACGCTAATATTCCCGCTCTATAATAACGCTAATATTCCCGCTCTATAGTAACGCTATAGTAACGCTAATATTCCCGCTCTATAATTCCCGCTCTATAATAACGCTAATATTCCCGCTCTATACTAATGCTAATATTCCCGCTCTATACTAACGCTAATATTCTCGCTCTATAGTAACGCTAATATTCCCGCTCTATAATTCCCGCTCTATAATAACGCTAATATTCCCGCTCTATACTAACGCTTATATTCCCGCTCTATAGTAACGCTAATATTCTCGCTCTATAGTAACGCTAATATTCCGGCTCTATCATGACGCTAATATTCCCGCTAATATTCCCGCTCTATAATAACGCTAATATTCCCGCTCTATAATAACGCTAATATTCCCGCTCTATAATAACGCTAATATTCGCTAATATTCCCGCTCTATAATTCCCGCTCTATAATAACGCTAATATTCCCGCTCTATACTAACGCTTATATTCCCGCTCTATAGTAACGCTAATATTCTCGCTCTATAGTAACGCTAATATTCCCGCTCTATAATAACGCTAATATTCGCTAATATTCCCGCTCTATAATAACGCTAATATTCCCGCTCTATAACAACGCTAATATTCCCGCTCTATAACAACGCTAATATTCCCGCTCTATAACAACGCTAATATTCCCGCTCTATAACAACGCTAATATTCCCGCTCTATAACAACGCTAATATTCCCGCTCTATAACAACGCTAACATTCCCGCTCTATAACAACGCTAACATTCCCGCTCTATAACAACGCTAACATTCCCGCTCTATAACAACGCTAACATTCCCGCTCTATAACAACGCTAACATTCCCGCTCTATAACAACGCTAACATTCCCGCTCTATAACAACGCTAATATTCCCGCTCTATAACAACGCTAATATTCCCGCTCTATAAGAACGCTAATATTCCCGCTCTATAATAACGATAATCACACGACAGAAGACTGAGAAAATTCACTTGTTCTTCACTGAATAACTTTTGTAACTGCACTTTATAAATAAAATATACATTACAAATAGTGTTATTTTACAGTTTCTGTACCTGAAAATCTCAAAACAGTTGATTTCAATCGTATCTTTGTTCGGTTTTAAATATTTGTTGGGATTGCTAATGTTTTATTTGTTCTTTTCTAATCACTGAGTGTTCACTTGTCTTTAATAATGCTGAAGTGTATATTAGTTCGGCTCGATGTTGTTCAGTGGTTTAAACCGCAGGCAAACGCTCCTGTAAGTGTTCTTCAGCCTGTTGCTTTCTGCTCATATATTCATATATTCAGCTACAATAGTGTTGTGTAATAAGACTAAATATGAATGATATCTAATGTTTTTCTTTAGCTTATTGGAATTAAAATTAGTATCGATAAGATTCGGAATTGATAAGCAGAACTGAAATTGGACCCCGACCCACGTGTGCAGCCGGCGCAATATTATGCAGCGCCGGAAAATAGTCCCCAGCCGTATAACTTCCAACGTGACCGGCACGAAGTTTCAGGCGCAGAGTAATATCACTGCGCCGGCTCACCCATGGCACTGCAGCACAGCTCCTGGATTATCACGCAGGAATGAGAGGATAGTTCCTGGCCATATCGGCCTAGAAAATCACAACTTTTCATTTTCTGTCGGTCTTCGTTCACAATGTAACTACAGAAGAGGCAAGTTTTAAATAGAAAAAATATCTAAACTCTTTGGTCATTTGATGCTAACGGTCTAATCAGATTCAATGATCTATGCTAAGCTATGCTAAAAGTGCTATCGCCAGACCCGCAGATTGGCTGAACGAATTCGGAAACGGTAAAACTGCGTAACTGTAGAGGAGCTGGAAAATGAGCCCATTTCCAAAAGAAAGTGGAGTGTTCCTTTAACCAATAAACTTCTTTAAACAGCAACTCCTCCAGCTGACTCAAAACAACTCGACTGCATGTGTCTTCACTGCATTGCAGAGGGAAGTGTTTGATGAGATTCATTAGAAGCTCGCTGGCCAAATCAAATAAATATTTTAATGTTGAAAGCCTTTGAGACTGGTAAACAGGCGAGAGGAGGAGAGCGATGTGAAAGTGTTGTCTAGTCCTCAGCTGGCTAAAGGGCATCATTCACTGAACCTCATGTCACCCCAAACCTGTACAGGTTCAGAACCTCAGGGTTATTAAAGGCCTGTTCATGCCAACACGGATGTTCAGCACGAAAATCCTGTCCGATTTTTGCATGAAAATGTCTGTTCAGACCAATGCATAAGACAGGGCAGATAAGCTGAATGAACAGATTCACTCGGAGCTGGTGCAAATTACAGAGGAGCAGAAACACCCTGGCTTATTATGGGACACAAAGCGCTACATAACTTGCCGTTTCTGACACCCGCTTCTCCAGAAGAGGAAGCTCAATCAGTATTGACTTATGTTAAAGCCCCCCTGTGGTAAATCCAGCTTTTAATGTTGTTTGTGTCCAAGTGGTGTTTTTAATATGCTTTAAGACTAGGCCTGTCACGATAACAAATTTGGCTGGATGATAAATTGTCCAATAAATTATTGCGATAAACGATAATATTGTCGTTCTGAGACCATTTTCATCTAAAATAATGATAATGGCATAATAATGCAGGTACACCTTTTCAAAGATCAATAAACTTATTTCTAAAGACTATTTGACACTGAAAACGAAAAACATTTGAAATATCCACAATAACTGAACAAAACAACCAAAAACAACAAAAGCAATGGACTCTCAGTCTCTGTTAACAAAAATGCACTTGAATAAATAACAAAAACAATCAATAAAATGGATGTAAACAAAATTGCACTTTTAAACATACAAAATATTAAACATTAGGCTCAGATATAAATAGTGATTGACTGGAGCTGTCTATCTTCCTCTATAGTACTATTCGAATTCCATTCTTTATTTTACTTAATATTCGAATATTAAATGCTCAAATTCATCCTATTATTAATATTTACGACATTACACAGGCTGATGGATCGCCAATGCCACTATAGCATGTAGTTGTTGTTACACGTTCTGTCCACTAGAGGGACATCTAACTTACAACACACATTTTATTCGTGCTGAATATGGTTGAAGCGCTTCCGATGGTTTTCAGCTCATATCTCCGTAAAAACACCACAGATTCTGAAACTTATATCGTTCTTTTCAGTTTGACTAGACGGTTCCAATGAGCTCGTATTTGCCGAATCCGTGGAGTTTTTTGCTTTTTTCGCTTTACGGGCGCTTTTTACGTCGTTAAACATTAAACATTTTTGACCGTATTGTTGTGATGATACAACGTGGATAACGTCAAAGTCCCTTTAGTCGTTCCTAAGTAACCGAGAGTTGCCATGCAGTGTCTTTGGTAGAGAGAGAGAGAGAGGAAAACAAACAAGCATGTAAATGGAAATTATCGCGGCCGGAAAAATGATCGAGCTCATTTTTTTTAATCGTGTGATTAATTGATTTATCGACTATCACGACAGGCCTATTTAAGACAAGCATGTGTAAGTTCATAAGTCGACAGCATTGCTGAGTATTTTCTGCTTAAATCTGCAGTGAACCAAAGACAGTCTCAAAAACACGGTGTGAAGTCGCTGGTGTTTCTGACGTCACAAACGACCTTGTAACCAATAAGATCAACGTGTGCTCGTCAACCAGTAGATCTCTGAGTGAGTGAGTGAGTGAGTGAGTGGAGGCGGGGCTCATTTGCATATTCATAGAACCGCGCATACTAAATGAGGCAAGGGTGTCGAGTTACATTCAACATATTTTAAGGCATAAAGACATTTTTTTTACAAGGAAAAAACATTTAAATATGTCATTTTGGTGATCAAAGATGAGTTTTAAAGGATGCAATTATTGCCTACAGGGGGACTTACAAGAAAACAGTATTGTCAATAGTTATGAGCCTCTGTCTAATCATTAACCCAGGAGGCAGGATTCTCAGGCACTGGGATATCACAGCGTTGGCTGCTCCGCCAATAAGCTCACGAGGTCACCTCAGTTGAGGCTTGTGGACCAGTCAAGCTCATCTTCTGTTGGCAATGCAAGAGCCAGCGAAGACCAAGCTAACAGCAAGGCTGTGATTCAAACCACCAATCTTATGCTATCAGAAGCCAGCCACGCGTGAACGTTCACACTCGCAGGAACAGGGGGTGTGTCTTAAGGAGAATTCATATCATGTGACCTCATGGATCTTTACCTGTACATATGGAATATATAAGGTGGAGGGAAAGATTTTCTCAATTGGATAGAAAACAGGAAATTTGACAAATGAATTGTCTTTATCAAAACAAGCTAGGCGTGGAGAGCTATACCGAAAATTCAGAATATCATCTCATTAGGACACACAGAAGCATTTTAGCTAGATGTAGAGCTCATGAACTTACATTTTCCAGAAGGCCAGACAGGTTGGGACGCTACTGCACAACATTCTGCTTTGCAATTTAAAATGTTCAACATTGCCATCCTGCCATTCCTGCTGCAGCAACCTACACAAGGACAATTAACACTAAACTCCAGGACATTAAAGTGCCTTTAGAAGCTGTGGCTTGCATCCAGTGACGCCTATTGACTAAGTTAGAGAATAAAACAGTTCCCTATTACAGAGAAGACTTCAGTTAAGGGTTAGGGTAACCCTAACCTTAGAAATATTTACACCACACAACAAACACAAGTAATGGTATCTGAGGGGAAGATAGACATGTATATAATGGGAAATACTGGAACTTTTCACAAGCTTTAGGTCAGAAACCATCAGAATAAATCCAAGCAAGTCATCTGATTACCTTATGGCCAGTTCAGTATTGGTTGGCATGATATGCTGAAATCTTTCCAGGAGAAGGGAATGTTGGGATTGAGGGAAACATCCCAAACAGAAGGATATGACCTGCAATGCACACAGCACAAAATACAAACACACTACCATCTTCCCTGTCCGATAGCAATAAAACCATATACACCCGTAAGAAGCGTGGCATGCGAGCGCATTGCCTGGTGTAAGCGTCCTGGTGGCGTACCTGGTTGTGGAAGCTGAAGCTGCTCCAGTACTGCGAGGAGCTGAAGGGCAGGGTGAGTCTGGTGGGCACGGTCTCCAGACAGCGGTGCACCAGACCCATGAACATCTTCAGCTCGCGCACACTCGGCTGCTCAGCCAGCATCTTACAGCTGGAGAAGCACAGATAGCTGAGGAGAGAGGGCAGGCGTCAGCAGAGGGAACACACCACTGTCTGCGCGCACCGAGAACAGACATACGCCGATTACTGACATGCGCCGAGAACTGACACGCGCCGAGAACTGACACGCGCCGAGAACTGACACGCGCCGAGAACTGACACGCGCCGAGAACTGACACGCGCCGAGAACTGACACGCGCCGAGAACTGACACGCGCCGAGAACTGACACGCGCCGAGAACTGACACGCGCCGAGAACTGACACGCGGCGAGAACTGACACGCGCCGTTTACTGACACGCGCCGAGAACTGACACGCGCCGATTACTGACACGCGGCGAGAACTGACACGCGCCGAGAACTGACACGCGCCGAGAACTGACACGCGCCGAGAACTGACACGCGCCGAGAACTACCATGCGCCGAGAACTGACATGCGCCGAGAACTGACATGCGCCGAGAACTGACATGCGCCGAGAACTGACATGCGCCGAGAACTGACATGCGCCGAGAACTGACATGCGCCGAGAACTGACATGCGCCGAGAACTGACATGCGCCGAGAACTGACATGCGCCGAGAACTGACATGCGCCGAGAACTGACATGCGCCGAGAACTACCATACGCCGATTACTGACATACGGCGAGAACTGACATGCGCCGAGAACTGACATGCGCCGAGAACTGACATGCGCCGAGAACTGACATGCGCCGAGAACTGACATGCGCCGAGAACTGACATGCGCCGAGAACTGACATGCGCCGAGAACTGACATGCGCCGAGAACTGACATGCGCCGAGAACTGACATGCGCCGAGAACTGACATGCGCCGAGAACTGACATGCGCCGAGAACTGACATGCGCCGAGAACTGACATGCGCCCAGAACTGACATGCGCCGAGAACTGACATGCGCCGAGAACTGACATGCGCCGAGAACTGACATGCGCCGATTACTGACATACGCCCAGAACTGACATACGCCCAGAACTGACATGCGGCGATTCCTGACATACGCCGATTACTGACATACGCCGATTACTGACATACGCCGAGAACTGACATACGCCGAGAACTGACATACGCCGATTACTGACATACGGCGAGAACTGACATACGCCGAGAACAGACATACGCCGAGAACAGACATACGCCGATTACTGACATGCGCCCAGAACTGACATGCGCCGAGAACTGACATGCGCCGAGAACTGACATGCGCCGAGAACTGACATGCGCCGAGAACTGACATACGCCGATTACTGACATACGCCCAGAACTGACATGCGGCGATTCCTGACATACGACGATTCCTGACATACGCCGATTACTGACATGCGCCGAGAACTGACATGCGCCGATTACTGACATGCGGCGAGAACTGACATGCGGCGAGAACTGACATGCGCCGATTACTGACATGCGCCGAGAACTGACATGCGCCGAGAACTGACATGCGCCGAGAACTGACATGCGCCGAGAACTGACATACGCCGATTACTGACATACGCCCAGAACTGACATGCGGCGATTCCTGACATACGCCGATTACTGACATACGCCGAGAACTGACATACGCCGAGAACTGACATACGCCGAGAACTGACATACGGCGAGAACAGACATGCGGCGAGAACTGACATGCGCCGATTACTGACATGCGCCGATTACTGACATGCGCCGAGAACTGACATGCGCCGAGAACTGACATGCGCCGAGAACTGACATGCGCCGAGAACTGACATACGCCGAGAACTACCATACGCCGAGAACTACCATGCGCCGATTACTGACATGCGCCGAGAACAGACATGCGCCGAGAACAGACACGCGCCGAGAACTGACACGCGCCGAGAACTGACACGCGCCGAGAACTGACACGCGCCGATTACTGACATGCGCCGAGAACCGACACGCGCCGAGAACTGACACGCGCCGAGAACTGACACGCGCCGAGAACTGACACGCGCCGAGAACTGACACGCGGCGATTCCTGACATACGCCGATTACTGACATACGCCGATTACTGACATACGTCGATTACTGACATACGCCGAGAACTGACATATGCCGATTACTGACATACGGCGAGAACTGACATACGCCGAGAACAGACATACGCCAATTACTGACATACGCCCAGAACTGACATGCGCCGAGAACTGACATGCGCCGAGAACTGACATACGCCGATTACTGACATACGCCCAGAACTGACATGCGGCGATTCCTGACATACGACGATTCCTGACATACGCCGATTACTGACATACGCCGAGAACTGACATACGCCGAGAACTGACATACGCCGAGAGCTGACATACGCCGAGAACTGACATACGCCGATTACTGACATACGCCGACAACTGACATACGCCGACAACTGACATACGCCGATAACTGACATACGCCGATTACTGACATACGCAGAGAACTGACATATTGGCCGATACCAATAATTATGTATATTTGGAGGCCGATGACTGATATATTGGCCGATAACAGCACTGATATGGAAATTGGCCGATACCGCTAATGAGGGCTCAAACTAAATTTTAACAGGAACAACCAAAAATAAATAAGAAATCAAGTTTAAATCATCATGAACAGACAACGCTTATTTGAAATGACCATTAACCGGTTAATAATGGTACTTTATCGTTCTGTAAAATATTTTCATTTGGCAGTCAACCAATCATGAATTAGGTTTAACAAACTATATAGTATACTTACTCCAGCCAGAGAGTGTGAATTAACTCCAACTTTGTAATGGTTCCCAAAGCCTTCTCGAACGCATCAATGGCCTCTCTCGCACTGCCAAAGGTAGACTGCCAGAAGCTGTGGAAAAGCAAGAGTCGGGGTGAGAAGATCAGAGCAAGGCGTGTGTGGAGAGCAGAGCGAGGCGTGTGTGTGTGTGTGGAGGGCAGAGCGAGGGGTGTGTGTGTGTGTGGAGGGCAGAGCGAGGGGTGTGTGTGTGTGTGTGTGGAGAGCAGAGCGAGGCGTGTGTGTGCAGAGCAGAGCGAGGCGTGTGTGTGCAGAGCAGAGCGAGGCGTGTGTGTGCAGAGCAGAGCGAGGCGTGTGTGTGCAGAGCAGAGCGAGGCGTGTGTGTAGAGCAGAGCGAGGCGTGTGTGTAGAGCAGAGCGAGGCGTGTGTGTAGAGCAGAGCGAGGCGTGTGTGTAGAGCAGAGCGAGGCGTGTGTGTGTGTGGAGAGCAGAGCGAGGCGTGTGTGTGCAGAGCAGAGCGAGGCGTGTGTGTAGAGCAGAGCGAGGCGTGTGTGTAGAGCAGAGCGAGGCGTGTGTGTGTGGAGGGCAGAGCGAGGCGTGTGTGTGTGGAGGGCAGAGCGAGGCGTGTGTGTGTGTGTGTGTGGAGATCAGAACGAGGGGTGTGTGTGTGTGTGGAGAGCAGAACGAGGGGGGTGTGTGTGTGTGGAGAGCAGAGCGGGGCGTGTGTGTGTGGAGGGCAGAGCGAGGGGTGTGTGTGTGTGGAGAGCAGAGCGAGGCGTGTGTGTGTGTGTGTGTGTGTGGAGAGCAGAGCGAGGCGTGTGTGTGTGTGTGGAGAGCAGAGCGAGGCGTGTGTGTGTGTGTGTGTGTGTGGAGAGCAGAGCGAGGCGTGTGTGTGTGTGGAGAGCAGAACGAGGGGGGTGTGTGTGTGTGTGTGGAGAGCAGAGCGGGGCGTGTGTGTGTGTGTGGAGGGCAGAGCGAGGGGTGTGTGTGTGGAGGGCAGAGCGAGGCGTGTGTGTGTGGAGGGCAGAGCGAGGGGTGCGTGTGTGGAGGGCAGAGCGAGGGGTGTGTGTGTGTGGAGGGCAGAGCGAGGGGTGTGTGTGTGTGGAGAGCAGAGCGAGGCGTGTGTGTGTGTGTGTGGAGGGCAGAGCGAGGGGTGTGTGTGTGGAGGGCAGAGCGAGGCGTGCGTGTGTGTGTGGAGAGCAGAGCGAGGCGTGCGTGTGTGGAGGGCAGAGCGAGGGGTGTGTGTGTGGAGAGCAGAGCGAGGTGTGTGTGTGTGTGTGTGGAGGGCAGAGCGAGGGGTGTGTGTGTGGAGAGCAGAGCGAGGCGTGTGTGTGTGTGTGTGGAGGGCAGAGCGAGGCGTGCGTGTGTGGAGGGCAGAGCGAG
The DNA here is from genome assembly GCA_030578275.1 of Meda fulgida. NCBI lineage: Eukaryota > Metazoa > Chordata > Actinopteri > Cypriniformes > Leuciscidae > Meda > Meda fulgida. The sequence goes on from CM060640.1 coordinate 1,164,472, forward strand.
GGGTGTGTGTGTGGAGAGCAGAGCGAGGGGTGTGTGTGTGGAGGGCAGAGCGAGGCGCGTGTGTGTGTGGAAGGCAGAGCGAGGGGTGTGTGTGTGTGTGTGGAGGGCAGAGCGAGGCGTGCGTGTGTGGAGGGCAGAGCGAGGGGTGTGTGTGTGGAGAGCAGAGCGAGGCGTGTGTGTGTGGAGGGCAGAGCGAGGCGCGTGCGCGTGTGTGTGTGGAAGGCAGAGCGAGGGGTGTGTGTGTGTGGAGAGCAGAGCGAGGCGAGTGTGTGTGTGTGTGTAGAGCAGAGCGAGGCGTGTGTGTGTGTGTAGAGCAGAGCGAGGTGTGTGTGTGTGTGTGTAGAGCAGAGCGAGGTATGTGTGTGTGGAGAGCAGAGCGAGGTGTGTGTGTGTAGAGCAGAGCGAGGCGTGTGTGTGTGTGTGTGTAGAGCAGAGCGAGGTGTGTGTGTGTGTGTGTAGAGCAGAGCGAGGCGTGTGTGTATGTGTAGAGCAGAGCGAGGTGTGTGTGTGTGTAGAGCAGAGCGAGGCGTGTGTGTGTGTGTGTAGAGCAGAGCGAGGTGTGTGTGTGTGTAGAGCAGAGCGAGGCGTGTGTGTGTTTGTGTGTAGAGCAGAGCGAGGTGTGTGTGTGTGTGTAGAGCAGAGCGAGGCGTGTGTGTGTGTGTGTGTGTGTGTAGAGCAGAGCGAGGTGTGTGTGTGTGTGTGTGTGTGTGTAGAGCAGAGCGAGGTGTGTGTGTGTGTGTGTAGAGCAGAGCGAGGCGTGTGTGTGTGTGTGTGTGTGTAGAGCAGAGCGAGGTGTGTGTGTGTGTAGAGCAGAGCGAGGTGTGTGTGTAGAGCAGAGCGAGGTGTGTGTGTGTGTAGAGCAGAGCGAGGTGTGTGTGTGTGTGTGTGTGTGTGTGTAGAGCAGAGCGAGGTGTGTGTGTGTGTGTGTAGAGCAGAGCGAGGTGTGTGTGTGTGTGTGTGTGTAGAGCAGAGCGAGGCGTGTGTGTGTGTAGAGCAGAGCGAGGCGTGTGTGTGTAGAGCAGAGCGAGGTGTGTGTGTGTGTGTGTAGAGCAGAGCGAGGTGTGTGTGTGTGTGTGTAGAGCAGAGCGAGGTGTGTGTGTGTGTGTGTGTGTGTGTGTGTGTGTAGAGCAGAGCGAGGTGTGTGTGTGTGGGACGCACCAGTGAAGGAGGTGCAGGTACTCCATCTCATGCTCAACATCCTCTCTGAGGGTTGGAGCTTTCAGCAAGTCTTGAGTTGAAACACCAAGAACATGGCTGAAATCACAAACATCGATCTTGAAACAAATACTGCGCACAGAGGCGGCAGAGACACATGGCATCACCTGTCCGAGAAACAGCCAAACCCGATTGTACACATTTCACACAGTCATGCCGTCAGCACACAACACACTCATTCACTGTAGGCCTAGGTCTCGTTTGCATTTTAACGATTACGATTCTGCTTATCGATTCCTGATTTCGATTCCAAGAAGGTAAAAAATAAAACAGATTTCATTCATATTTAGTCTTATCACAAAACACTATTGTAGCTGAATATATGAATATATGAGCAGAAAGCAACAGGCTGAAGAACACTTACAGGAGCGTTTGCCTGCGGTTTAAACCACTGAACAACATCGAGCCGAACTAATATACACTTCAGCATTATTAAAGACAAGTGAACACTCAGTGATTAGAAAAGAACAAATAAAACATGAGCAATCGCAACAAATATTTAAAACAGAACAAAGATACGATTGAAATAAACAGTGTTTTAACACTGTTTTTAGTGTTTTAGCGTTATTATAGAGCGGGAATATTAGCGTTATTATAGAGCGGGAATATTAGCGTTATTATAAAGCGGGAATATTAGCGTTATTATAGAGCGGGAATATTAGCGTTATTATAGAGCGGGAATATTAGCGTTATTATAAAGCGGGAATATTAGCGTTATTATAGAGCGGGAATATTAGCGTTATTATAGAGCAGGAATGTTAGCGATATTATAGATCAGGAATATTAGCGTTATTATAAAGCGGGAATATTAGCGGGAATATAAGCGTTATCATAGAGCGGGAATATTTGCGTTATCATAGAGCGGGAATATTAGCGTTATCATAGAGCAGGAATATTAGCGTTATCATAGAGCGGGAATATTAGAGTTATCATAGAGCGGGAATATTAGCGTTATCATAGAGCGGGAATATTAGAGTTATCATAGAGCGGGAATATTAGCGATATCATAGAGCGGGAATATTAGCGGGAATATAAGCGTTATCATAGAGCGGGAATATTTGCGTTATCATAGAGCGGGAATATTAGCGTTATCATAGAGCAGGAATATTAGCGTTATCATAGAGCAGGAATATTAGCGTTATCATAGAGCAGGAATATTAGCGGGAATATTAGCGGGAATATAAGCGTTATCATAGAGCGGGAATATTTGCGTTATCATAGAGCGGGAATATTAGCGTTATCATAGAGCAGGAATATTAGCGTTATCATAGAGCGGGAATATTAGAGTTATCATAGAGCGGGAATATTAGCGTTATCATAGAGCGGGAATATTAGAGTTATCATAGAGCGGGAATATTAGCGGGAATATAAGCGTTATCATAGAGCGGGAATATTTGCGTTATCATAGAGCGGGAATATTAGCGTTATCATAGAGCAGGAATATTAGCGTTATCATAGAGCAGGAATATTAGCGTTATTATAGAGCAGGAATATTAGTGTTATAATAGAGCAGGAATATTAGCGTTATTATAGAGCAGGAATATTAGAGTTATTATAGAGCAGGAATATTAGCGTTATTATAGAGCAGGAATATTAGAGTTATTATAGAGCAGGAATATTAGCGTTATTATAGAGCAGGAGTATTAGCGTTATCATAGAGCAGGAATATTAGCGTTATCATAGAGCAGGAATATTAAGGGAATATTATCTTTATTATAGAGCAGGAGTATTAGCGTTATTATAGAGCAGGAGTATTAGGGGAATATTAGCGTTATTATAGAGCAGGAGTATTAGGGGAATATTAGCGTTATTATAGAGCAGGAGTATTAGCGTTATTATAGAGCAGGAGTATTAGGGGAATATTAGCGTTATTATAGAGCAGGAATATTAGCGTTATTATAAAGCGGGAATATTAGCGTTATTATAGAGCGGGAATATTAGCGTTATTATAGAGCAGGAGTATTAGGGGAATATTAGCATTATTATAGAGCAGGAGTATTAGGGGAATATTAGCGTTATTATAGAGCAGGAATATTAGCGTTATTATAGAGCGGGAATATTAGAGTTATCATAGAGCGGGAATATTAGCGTTATCATAGAGCGGGAATATTAGCGTTATCATAGAGCGGGAATATTAGCGATATCATAGAGCGGGAATATTAGCGGGAATATAAGCGTTATCATAGAGCGGGAATATTTGCGTTATCATAGAGCGGGAATATTAGCGTTATCATAGAGCAGGAATATTAGCGTTATCATAGAGCAGGAATATTAGCGTTATTATAGAGCAGGAATATTAGTGTTATAATAGAGCAGGAATATTAGCGTTATTATAGAGCAGGAATATTAGAGTTATTATAGAGCAGGAATATTAGCGTTATTATAGAGCAGGAATATTAGAGTTATTATAGAGCAGGAATATTAGCGTTATTATAGAGCAGGAGTATTAGCTTTATCATAGAGCAGGAATATTAGCGTTATCATAGAGCAGGAATATTAAGGGAATATTATCTTTATTATAGAGCAGGAGTATTAGCGTTATTATAGAGCAGGAGTATTAGGGGAATATTAGCGTTATTATAGAGCAGGAGTATTAGGGGAATATTAGCGTTATTATAGAGCAGGAGTATTAGCGTTATTATAGAGCAGGAGTATTAGCGTTATTATAGAGCAGGAGTATTAGGGGAATATTAGCGTTATTATAGAGCAGGAATATTAGCGTTATTATAAAGCGGGAATATTAGCGTTATTATAGAGCGGGAATATTAGCGTTATTATAGAGCAGGAGTATTAGGGGAATATTAGCATTATTATAGAGCAGGAGTATTAGGGGAATATTAGCGTTATTATAGAGCAGGAATATTAGCGTTATTATAGAGCGGGAATATTAGCGTTATTATAGAGCAGGAATATTAGGGGAATATTATCGTTATTATAGAGCAGGAGTATTAGGGGAATATTAGCGTTATTATAGAGCGGGAATATTAGCGTTATTATAGAGCAGGAGTATTAGCGTTATTATAGAGCAGGAATATTAGCATTATTGTAGAGAGGGAATATTAGCGTTATTATAGAGCGGGAATATTAGCGTTATTATAGAGCAGGAATATTAGTGTTATTATAGAGCAGGAATATTAGGGGAATATTAGCGTTATTATAAAGCAGGAGTATTAGGGGAATATTAGCGTTATTATAGAGCAGGAATATTAGTGTTATTATAGAGCAGGAATATTAGCGTTATTATAGAGCGGGAATATTAGCGTTATTATAGAGCGGGAATATTAGCGTTATTATAGAGCAGGAGTATTAGGGGAATATTAGCGTTATTATAGAGCAGGAATATTAGCGTTATTATAGAGCAGGAGTATTAGGGGAATATTAGCGTTATTATAAAGCAGGAGTATTAGGGGAATATTAGCGTTATTATAGAGCAGGAATATTAGCGTTATTATAGAGCGGGAATATTAGCGTTATTATAGAGCGGGAATATTAGCGTTATTATAGAGCAGGAATATTAGCATTATTGTAGAGAGGGAATATTAGCGTTATTATAGAGCGGGAATATTAGCGTTATTATAGAGCAGGAGTATTAGGGGAATATTAGCGTTATTATAAAGCAGGAGTATTAGGGGAATATTAGCGTTATTATAGAGCAGGAATATTAGTGTTATTATAGAGCAGGAATATTAGCGTTATTATAGAGCGGGAATATTAGCGTTATTATAGAGCGGGAATATTAGCGTTATTATAGAGCAGGAATATTAGCATTATTGTAGAGAGGGAATATTAGCGTTATTATAGAGAGGGAATATTAGTGTTATTATAGAGCAGGAATATTAGAGTTATTATAGAGCGGGAATATTAGCGTTATTATAGAGCAGGAATATTAGTGTTATTATAGAGCAGGAATATTAGCGTTATTATAGAGCAGGAATATTAGCGTTATTATAGAGCAGGAATATTAGCGTTATTATAGAGCGGGAATATTAGCGTTATTATAGAGCGGGAATATTAGCGTTATTATAGAGCGGGAATATTAGCGTTATTATAGCAGGAATATTAGCGTTATTATAGAGCGGGAATATTAGCGTTATTATAGAGCAGGAGTATTAGGGGAATATTATCGTTATTATAGAGCGGGAATATTAGCGTTATTATAGAGCGGGAATATTAGGGGAATATTATCGTTATTATAGAGCGGGAATATTAGGGGAATATTATCGTTATTATAGAGCAGGAATATTAGCATTATTGTAGAGAGGGAATATTAGCGTTATTATAGAGCAGGAATATTAGCGTTATTATAGAGCGGGAATATTAGCGTTATTATAGAGCAGGAATATTAGCATTATTGTAGAGAGGGAATATTAGCGTTATTATAGAGCAGGAATATTAGGGGAATATTAGCGTTATTATAGAGCAGGAATATTAGTGTTATTATAGAGCAGGAATATTAGCGTTATTATAGAGCAGGAATATTAGCGTTATTATAAAGCGGGAATATTAGCGTTATTATAGAGCGGGAATATTAGCGTTATTATAGAGCAGGAATATTAGCGTTATTATAGAGCAGGAATATTAGCGTTATTATAAAGCGGGAATATTAGCGTTATTATAGAGCAGGAATATTAGCGTTATTATAGAGCAGGAATATTAGCGTTATTATAGAGCGGGAATATTAGCGTTATTATAGAGCAGGAATATTAGCGTTATTATAAAGCGGGAATATTAGCGTTATTATAGAGCGGGAATATTAGCGTTATTATAGAGCAGGAGTATTAGGGGAATATTAGCATTATTATAGAGCGGGAGTATTAACGTTATTATAGAGCAGGAGTATTAGGGGAATATTAGCGTTATTATAGAGCGGGAATATTAGCGTTATTATAGAGCGGGAATATTAGCGTTATTATAGAGCAGGAGTATTAGGGGAATATTATCGTTATTATAGAGCAGGAGTATTAGGGGAATATTAGCGTTATTATAGAGCAGGAGTATTAGCGTTATTATAGAGCGGGAATATTAGCGTTATTATAGAGCGGGAATATTAGCGTTATTATAGAGCGGGAATATTAGCGTTATTATAGAGCAGGAGTATTAGGGGAATATTATCGTTATTATAGAGCAGGAGTATTAGGGGAATATTAGCGTTATTATAGAGCAGGAGTATTAGGGGAATATTAGCGTTATTATAGAGCAGGAATATTAGCGTTATTATAGAGCAGGAATATTAGCGTTATTATAGAGCAGGAATATTAGCGTTATTATAGAGCAGGAATATTAGCGTTATTATAGAGCGGGAATATTAGCGTTATTATAGAGCAGGAATATTAGCATTATTGTAGAGAGGGAATATTAGCGTTATTATAGAGCGGGAATATTAGCGTTATTATAGAGCAGGAGTATTAGGGGAATATTAGCATTATTATAGAGCGGGAATATTAGCGTTATTATAGAGCGGGAATATTAGCGTTATTATAGAGCAGGAGTATTAGGGGAATATTATCGTTATTATAGAGCAGGAGTATTAGGGGAATATTAGCGTTATTATAGAGCAGGAGTATTAGCGTTATTATAGAGCGGGAATATTAGCGTTATTATAGAGCGGGAATATTAGCGTTATTATAGAGCAGGAGTATTAGGGGAATATTATCGTTATTATAGAGCAGGAGTATTAGGGGAATATTAGCGTTATTATAGAGCAGGAGTATTAGGGGAATATTAGCGTTATTATAGAGCAGGAATATTAGCGTTATTATAGAGCAGGAATATTAGCGTTATTATAGAGCAGGAATATTAGCGTTATTATAGAGCAGGAATATTAGCGTTATTATAGAGCAGGAATATTAGCGTTATTATAGAGCGGGAATATTAGCGTTATTATAGAGCGGGAATATTAGCATTATTGTAGAGAGGGAATATTAGCGTTATTATAGAGCGGGAATATTAGCGTTATTATAGAGCAGGAGTATTAGGGTTATTATAGAGCGGGAATATTAGCGTTATTATAGCAGGAATATTAGCGTTATTATAGAGCGGGAATATTAGCGTTATTATAGAGCAGGAATATTAGCGTTATTATAGAGCGGGAATATTAGCGTTATTATAGAGCAGGAATATTAGCGTTATTATAGAGCGGGAATATTAGCGTTATTATAGAGCAGGAGTATTAGGGGAATATTATCGTTATTATAGAGCAGGAGTATTAGGGGAATATTATCGTTATTATAGAGCAGGAGTATTAGGGGAATATTAGCGTTATTATAGAGCGGGAATATTAGCGTTATTATAGAGCGGGAATATTAGCGTTATTATAGAGCAGGAGTATTAGGGGAATATTAGCGTTATTATAGAGCAGGAATATTAGCGTTATTATAGAGCAGGAGTATTAGCGTTATTATAGAGCGGGAATATTAGCGTTATTATAGAGCAGGAATATTAGGGGAATATTATCGTTATTATAGAGCAGGAGTATTAGGGGAATATTAGCGTTATTATAGAGCAGGAATATTAGCGTTATTATAGAGCAGGAGGGAATATTAGCGTTATTATAGAGCAGGAGTATTAGCGTTATTATAGAGCAGGAGTATTAGGGGAATATTAGCGTTATTATAGAGCAGGAGTATTAGGGGAATATTAGCGTTACTATAGAGCAGGAGTATTAGGGGAATATTAGCGTTACTATAGAGCAGGAGTATTAGGGGAATATTAGCGTTATTATAGAGCGGGAATATTAGCGTTATTATAGAGCAGGAGTATTAAGGGAATATTAGCGTTATTATAGAGCGGGAGTATTAGGGGAATATTAGCGTTATTATAGAGCAGGAGTATTAGGGGAATATTAGCGTTATTATAGAGCAGGAGTATTAGGGGAATATTAGCGTTACTATAGAGCAGGAGTATTAGGGGAATATTAGCCTTATTATAGAGCGGGAATATTAGCGTTATTATAGAGCAGGAGTATTAAGGGAATATTAGCGTTATTATAGAGCGGGAGTATTAGGGGAATATTAGCGTTATTATAGAGCGGGAGTATTAGGGGAATATTAGCGTTATTATAGAGCAGGAGTATTAGCGTTATTATAGAGCAGGAGTATTAAGGGAATATTAGCGTTATTATAGAGCAGGAGTATTAAGGGAATATTAGCGTTACTATAGAGCGGGAGTATTAGGGGAATATTAGCGTTACTATAGAGCGGGAATATTAGCGTTATTATAGAGCAGGAGTATTAAGGGAATATTAGCGTTATTATAGAGCGGGAATATTAGCGTTATTATAGAGCAGGAGTATTAAGGGAATATTAGCGTTATTATAGAGCGGGAATATTAGCGTTATTATAGAGCAGGAGTATTAAGGGAATATTAGCGTTATTATAGAGCGGGAGTATTAGGGGAATATTAGCGTTATTATAGAGCGGGAATATTAGCGTTATTATAGAGCAGGAGTATTAAGGGAATATTAGCGTTATTATAGAGCGGGAGTATTAGCGTTATTATAGAGCAGGAGTATTAGGGGAATATTAGCGTTATTATAGAGCGGGAATATTAGCGTTATTATAGAGCAGGAGTATTAGGGGAATATTAGCGTTATTATAGAGCAGGAGTATTAAGGGAATATTAGCGTTATTATAGAGCAGGAGTATTAGGGGAATATTAGCGTTATTATAGAGCGGGAATATTAGCGTTATTATAGAGCAGGAGTATTAAGGGAATATTAGCGTTATTATAGAGCGGGAGTATTAGGGGAATATTAGCGTTATTATAGAGCGGGAGTATTAGGGGAATATTAGCGTTATTATAGAGCAGGAGTATTAGCGTTATTATAGAGCAGGAGTATTAGGGGAATATTAGCGTTATTATAGAGCAGGAATATTAGCGTTATTGTAGAGCAGGAGTATTAAGGTAAAATTAGCGTTATTATAGAGCGGGAATATTAGCGTTAATATAGAGCAGGAGTATTAGGGGAATATTAGCGTTATTATAGAGCGGGAGTATTAGGGGAATATTAGCGTTATTATAGAGCAGGAATATTAGCGTTATTATAGAGCAGGAGTATTAAGGGAATATTAGCGTTATTATAGAGCGGGAATATTAGCGTTATTATAGAGCGGGAGTATTAGGGGAATATTAGCGTTATTATAGAGCAGGAATATTAGCGTTAATATAGAGCAGGAGTATTAGGGGAATATTAGCGTTATTATAGAGCAGGAGTATTAGGGGAATATTAGCGTTATTATAGAGCAGGAATATTAGCGTTATTATAGAGCAGGAGTATTAGCGTTATTATAGAGCAGGAATATTAGCGTTATTATAGAGCGGGAATATTAGCGTTATTATAGAGCAGGAATATTAGCGTTATTATAGAGCAGGAGTATTAGGGGAATATTAGCGTTATTATAGAGCAGGAGTATTAGCGTTATTATAGAGCAGGAATATTAGCGTTATTATAAAGCGGGAATATTAGCGTTATTATAGAGCGGGAATATTAGCGTTATTATAGAGCAGGAATATTAGCGTTATTATAGAGCAGGAGTATTAAGGGAATATTAGCGTTATTATAGAGCGGGAATATTAGCGTTAATATAGAGCAGGAATATTTGGGGAATATTAGCGTTATTATAGAGCAGGAATATTAGCGTTATTATAGAGCAGGAGTATTAGCGTTATTATAGAGCAGGAGTATTTGGGGAATATTAGCGTTATTATAGAGCAGGAGTATTTGGGGAATATTAGCGTTATTATAGAGCAGGAATATTAGCGTTATTATAGAGCAGGAGTATTAGCGTTATTATAGAGCAGGAATATTAGCGTTATTATAGAGCAGGAATATTAGCGTTATTATAGAGCAGGAGTATTAGGGGAATATTAGCGTTATTATAGAGCAGGAATATTAGCGTTATTATAGAGCAGGAGTATTAGCGTTATTATAGAGCAGGAATATTAGCGTTATTATAGAGCGGGAATATTAGCGTTATTATAGAGCAGGAGTATTAGCGTTATTATAGAGGGAATATTAGCGTTATTATAGAGCGGGAATATTAGGGGAATATTAGCGTTATTATAGAGCGGGGAATATTAGCGTTATTATAGAGGGAATATTAGCGTTATTATAGAGCGGGAATATTAGCGTTATTATAGACCGGGAATATTAGCGTTATTATAAAGCGGGAATATTAGCGTTATTATAGAGCAGGAGTATTAGGGGAATATTAGCGTTATTATAGAGCGGGAATATTAGCGTTATTATAGAGCAGGAATATTAGCGTTATTATAGAGCAGGAATATTAGCGTTATTATAGAGCAGGAGTATTAGGGGAATATTAGCGTTATTATAGAGCAGGAATATTAGCGTTATTATAGAGCAGGAGTATTAGCGTTATTATAGAGCAGGAATATTAGCGTTATTATAGAGCGGGAATATTAGCGTTATTATAGAGCAGGAGTATTAGCGTTATTATAGAGGGAATATTAGCGTTATTATAGAGCGGGAATATTAGCGTTATTATAGACCGGGAATATTAGCGTTATTATAAAGCGGGAATATTAGCGTTATTATAGAGCAGGAGTATTAGGGGAATATTAGCGTTATTATAGAGCGGGAATATTAGCGTTATTATAGAGCAGGAGTATTAGGGGAATATTAGCGTTATTATAGAGCTGGAATATTAGCGTTATTATAGAGCGGGAATATTAGCGTTATTATAAAGCGGGAATATTAGCGTTATCATAGAGCAGGAGTATTAGGGGAATATTAGCGTTATTATAGAGCGGGAATATTAGCGTTATTATAGAGAGGGAATATTAGCGTTATTATAGAGAGGGAGTATTAGCGTTATTATAGAGAGGGAATATTAGCGTTATTATAGAGCGGGAATATTAGCGTTATTATAGAGAGGGAATATTAGCGTTATTATAGAGAGGGAGTATTAGCGTTATTATAGAGAGGGAATATTAGCGTTATTATAGAGAGGGAATATTAGCGTTATTATAGAGCGGGAATATTAGCGTTATTATAGACCGGGAATATTAGCGTTATTATAAAGCGGGAATATTAGCGTTATTATAGAGCAGGAGTATTAGGGGAATATTAGCGTTATTATAGAGCGGGAATATTAGCGTTATTATAGAGCAGGAGTATTAGGGGAATATTAGCGTTATTATAGAGCTGGAATATTAGCGTTATTATAGAGCGGGAATATTAGCGTTATTATAAAGCGGGAATATTAGCGTTTTTATAGAGCAGGAGTATTAGGGGAATATTAGCGTTATTATAGAGCGGGAATATTAGCGTTATTATAGAGAGGGAATATTAGCGTTATTATAGAGAGGGAGTATTAGCGTTATTATAGAGAGGGAATATTAGCGTTATTATAGAGCGGGAATATTAGCGTTATTATAGAGCGGGGAATATTAGCGTTATTATAGAGCAGGAATATTAGCGTTATTATAGAGCGGGAATATTAGGGGAATATTAGCGTTATTATAGAGCAGGAATATTAGCGTTATAATAGAGCAGGAATATTAGCGTTATTATAGAGAGGGAATATTAGCGTTATTATAGAGCAGGAATATTAGCGTTAATATAGAGCAGGAATATTAGCGTTATTATAGAGCAGGAGTATTAGCGTTATTATAGAGCAGGAATATTAGCGTTATTATAGAGCAGGAATATTAGCGTTATTATTGAGCAGGAGTATTAGCGTTATTATAGAGCAGGAGTATTAGGGGAATATTAGCGTTATTATAGAGCAGGAGTATTAGCGTTATTATAGAGCAGGAATATTAGCGTTATTATAGAGCGGGAATATTAGCGTTATTATTGAGCAGGAGTATTAGGGGAATATTAGCGTTATTATAGAGCAGGAGTATTAGGGGAATATTAGCATTATTATAGAGCGGGAATATTAGCGTTATTATAGAGCAGGAATATTAGGGGAATATTAGCGTTATTATAGAGCAGGAATATTAGCGTTATAATAGAGCAGGAATATTAGCGTTATAATAGAGCAGGAATATTAGCGTTATAATAGAGCAGGAATATTAGCGTTATAATAGAGCAGGAATATTAGCGTTATTATAGAGAGGGAATATTAGCGTTATTATAGAGCAGGAGTATTAGCGTTATTATAGAGGGAATATTAGCGTTATTATAGAGCGGGAATATTAGCGTTATTATAGACCGGGAATATTAGCGTTATTATAAAGCGGGAATATTAGCGTTATTATAGAGCAGGAGTATTAGGGGAATATTAGCGTTATTATAGAGCGGGAATATTAGCGTTATTATAGAGCAGGAGTATTAGCGTTATTATAGAGCAGGAGTATTAGGGGAATATTAGCGTTATTATAGAGCTGGAATATTAGCGTTATTATAGAGCGGGAATATTAGCGTTATTATAAAGCGGGAATATTAGCGTTATTATAGAGCAGGAGTATTAGGGGAATATTAGCGTTATTATAGAGCGGGAATATTAGCGTTATTATAGAGAGGGAATATTAGCGTTATTATAGAGCAGGAATATTAGCGTTAATATAGAGCAGGAGTATTAGGGGAATATTAGCGTTATTATAGAGCAGGAGTATTAGGGGAATATTAGCGTTATTATAGAGCAGGAATATTAGCGTTATTATAGAGCGGGAATATTAGCGTTATTATAGAGCAGGAGTATTAGGGGAATATTAGCGTTATTATAGAGCAGGAGTATTAGCGTTAATATAGAGCAGGAATATTAGCGTTATTATTGAGCAGGAGTATTAGCGTTATTATAGAGCAGGAGTATTAGGGGAATATTAGCGTTATTATAGAGCGGGAATATTAGCGTTATTATTGAGCAGGAGTATTAGGGGAATATTAGCGTTATTATAGAGCAGGAGTATTAGGGGAATATTAGCATTATTATAGAGCGGGAATATTAGCGTTATTATAGAGCAGGAATATTAGGGGAATATTAGCGTTATTATAGAGCAGGAATATTAGCGTTATAATAGAGCAGGAATATTAGCATTATTATAGAGCAGGAATATTAGCGTTATAATAGAGCAGGAATATTAGCGTTATTATAGAGAGGGAATATTAGCGTTATTATAGAGCAGGAATATTAGTGTTATTATACTCAAAGTATGCTCAAAGGAATCGATAAGAGGAATCGAAATTTAAATTTTATAACAAGTATCCTATTCCTGATCTCTAGTATTCAATTCCCAACCCTACTTGTGACTACTGGATAAATATTTAAATTTAGTTTTTTACTTAAGAATTTGGTACTTGTGCGCCATTTTCTCTTACGCTTGAATGGTTTCAAATCTCTTGAGTGTTTAAATTGATAATCTGTATTAATAACCCAGCACTGGCCCGAGGATCTTCCATACGGCCCCGGGACATCAGACAGGCCTTACTGTCGAGCCCTGGAGGAAAACTGTCCCAGACGGGATAATCCTGGGCCAGTGGGAACGTGCTCATGCTAGCACACATTGCAGACTGAGGTGTCGGTGAGGACATTACCGTAGCACATCTAGAGACTTCAGCTGATCTGGTACAGATTCACAGAAAGAGCGCATGAACTTGTCAAAGAGCTCTTCCAGAACACTGCATTTCCCCTGCACACACACACAAATTCACAGAAATGAGCATCAGGACACCTGCGCAGTGTTTCAGCTGTGATCAGAGGCTTGGTCTCACCTGCGAGGTCAGACACCTGCTGAGCTGGAAGAACACACGAGCGCTGTCGGCGTGGCCCTGGTGAGCGCGTGTCCACAGGGCCCCGGCTCTTTCCGCGGCCCCCGAGCACACGAACAGCTCAGCGGTGAGCTCCAGCAGGGGGCAGTAGAGCGGGCACTGCTCCAGCAGACGCTCACACAGAGACACCGCCTCCGCACACCTGAAAGCATGGCACTGGCGTCAGTAACAGCAGGCTTCAGAAGCCTCGTGATGGGAGCAGTGCTGTACCTGTCCAGCCGCCGATACAGGTGAATGAGGTTTGAGTGGAGGGGGAAACAGGCCTGAATCTGCTCAAAGGAGGACAAGCGCTCATCCGTGCAGCGGCTCACAGCGTCTACAGGACACACACAGATTATACATGGAAGCCGACAACTGATATATTATAACAGATCACCCGACACCTGGCTGATGATGGTGTCAGGTGTGTGTGATGTGGGCAGGGTCACCCGTGAACAGGCTGATGATGGTGTCAGGTGTGTGTGATGTGGGCAGGGTCACCCGTGAACAGGCTGATGATGGTGTCAGGTGTGTGTGATGTGGGCAGGGTCACCCGTGAACAGGCTGATGATGGTGTCAGGTGTGTGTGATGTGGGCAGGGTCACCCGTGAACAGGCTGATAATGGTGTCAGGTGTGTGTGATGTGGGCAGGGTCACCCGTGAACAGGCTGATAATGGTGTCAGGTGTGTGTGATGTGGGCAGGGTCACCCGTGAACAGGCTGATAATGGTGTCAGGTGTGTGTGATGTGGGCAGGGTCACCCGTGAACAGGCTGATGATGGTGTCAGGTGTGTGTGATGTGGGCAGGGTCACCCGTGAACAGGCTGATAATGGTGTCAGGTGTGTGTGATGTGGGCAGGGTCACCCGTGAACAGGCTGATAATGGTGTCAGGTGTGTGTGATGTGGGCAGGGTCACCCGTGAACAGGCTGATAATGGTGTCAGGTGTGTGTGATGTGGGCAGGGTCACCCGTGAACAGGCTGATGATGGTGTCAGGGGTGTGGCCGTCCCGGGTCGGGCTCCAGGGGATGAGGAAGGCGTCTGTGCACACAATCCTGGACGGGCTGGAGCTGGCCGGGTCGTACAGCGAGGGCGGGAGACGGCAGAACTCCACCAGGTGTATGTAGGAGAGCCAGGCCAGACAGCGGTCCGCCACGGTCAGGTGACCCGACACGCTCGAGTCCAGCGCGCCCTGCAGAAACACACACACAACCTCCTTCACAAACAATGCCCTGAGTACGTCTATGATCAGAACCCGCTTCCACGAACTGCTGACTCATCTTACATCTTAGTCTCATAAAACTTTTTACAATTCTCTACAAAAAAAGTTTGACTTCAATCTGAAGCCAAACTAGTTCTTAAGACAGTCTGAACAGTTGACTTATGTGTTTATATATAGCATAAATATTTTGAATTTGCTTTTATTTTTTATAATTTCAGTTTTCATTTATTTGAGTTATTTAGCAATTGTATGTGCTTATGTATTTTTTTTTTACAAGTTTAATTTCAATTTCAATTCTAATGTAATTTTTTTTTACATTTAAGTTTTGAATGAATTTAAGTTTCATTTTCTTGCATTTCATATATATATATATATATATATATATATATATATACATATTTATATTTTTTAAACAATCAACTTAAGTTATTTTTCTACTTTACCTCAAGCTAAAACTCTTCACTTTCATTTCATTAGTTAACATGAACTAGCAATAACAAATATGGTAACACTATTTTACAGTGTTCGTTACACACTACATGTAGTTACAATAGTAATAACTGTAAAATGATGCATAATTACAAGAATTTAACCCTAACCCAAACCTATAGTGAGTACTTACTGTATAATTCCACTAACAAGGGCACCAATATGAAAAATGTAACCAAAAACACCTCTACACAATGTTAATCTCAACATTTACGAATACATTATTAAAATCATTAATTAATCCACTGAACTAACATGAGCTAATAATGAATATATGAGTCTGTTCACAGACCTTGAGTGTGTTTTGCGCGCTGGTATGCCGGCCGCTGAACACACTGAGCTGGACTCTGAACAGCAGCGACTCCAGCAGCTGGAAGGAGCGCACATCTGGCCCGAGGTCACGTGACGCCGCCAGCAGGTGCGCGATCAGACGCCCGCACACGTAGTCCTTGCCCTCGAAGGCGCTCTCCACGCTCATGTACTGGAACACAGACAGAACCACACAGCTCGTCAGTCTCAGTCCTGGGTCAAATCTACTCATAGGTTATCGTTTACTCAACCTTGTCATGTTATATGTCTGGGAATTTTAATCTAGTTTTCGCCAATGAAAACTTTCCGTCATGTTGCACAATGGTCAGTTTTATAATCATGATTATTTTGCTCAAAATTATGATTGTCATTTGATGTATTTTTACATTTCATCAGAATCATTGCACTTTCGGCTATAAGCACAAATCAACAGAATGTCGACAAGTATGTCGTACACTTGCTTTATTTGACCTCATATAGTTTCCTGATTTATTATCGCCTATTTATCATATAAATTAACTCTCTTTTAATGTTTTTCTGGTAAAATAACAGCGCATTTATTCAGTATCCAGGTGTAGAGGCTGACAGTAGTCTGTCATATTTTCACATCTCTTTTTTTAAGCCCCCCTATGGTAAATCCAGCTTTTAATGTTGTTTATGTGTCTATGTGATGTTTTTAATACGCTTTAAGACAAGCATGTTAAAGTTCATAAGTCGACAGCATTGCTGAGTATTTTCTGCTTAAAACGGCAGTGAACCAAAGACAGTCTCAAAAACACGGTTTGAAATCGCTGGTGTTTCTGAGTTCACAAACTACCTTGTAACCAATCAGATCAACGTGTGATCGTCAACCAGTGGATCTCTGAGTGAGTGAGTGAGGGCGGGGCTCATTTGCATATTCATAGAACCGCGCATACTTAAAGAGGCAAAGGAAAAAACTTAAATATGTAATTTTGGTGATCAAAGATGAGTTAAGGAATACAATTATTGACTACAGGGGGACTAAAGTTTTTATTTTTAACAATTTTTTTGTAATCGATATTGCATGTTAATAAAGTCACAGTTATCATTTCACGACCTTGGAGTCGTCTTGTTAGTCATGGGAAAAAAAGGCCGTCGAGGATTGTTTTTGGTTCAGGAAGCGGGCACTAGACTCACGGTCCACCAGACGTCGTAGTGTGGCGCATGCTCGACGGCCATCTCACACATCTCCTGCAGCTCCTCCCTGCTGGCTCGCCGCGAGAACAGCGTCAGGTAGTGACACCACACCTCGGGCTGCTCGCGGTTATCCTCCAGCGCGCGCGACAGCGTGTTCAGCGCCGCGTCCAGACACTCCGACACAGAGCTACACACACACACACACACACACACACACAGGATGATGATGATGGAGCAACAGAATAGCCGCCCACTGTTGCACAAGAAAATAACCAAATCAGGCCACGACATTAACGCTTATCTGCTTGTCAGGGACAAGTGTTTTTTTTTAAGGGACAAGTTAAAGAAAAATGTTATTGTCTTTTAACAAGACACACATCTGTAACAAAGATCACAGCAGAACCATCACGCATCTCACAGGAACACGCAACCGTGTTTTCATTACTGAATGAATCAGTCGTTTCAACGAACAGGTCGAGTCAATGAATTTCCATTCATAAACAACTGCCACATCCTTGAATGAATCAGTAATTTGAACAAATCATTTGAATGAATGACTAGCTCATTAAGACCGTCGCCACCTACTGGCAGTTTAGTTTCGTGTTTGAAATTAGCATTCTTTCCAACATTTCTTATTCGTACATTAAAAAAATATGCAGATTTAAATATCAAAGCTTATTTAACACTGATGAGAATATTGCTTCAGAATAAATTATATTTACAACGCAAAAAAAAATTCCAGACAAGCAACTTTTTTACTCAGACAAGTAAATGATAAAAGGACAAGCACACGAAAAGGCTTAATGTCGAGCCCTGCAAATAATTATTTGATCAAATTCCAAAGGTTCTGATTTAATGAAATAAAAATGACAATAATAAAATGAACCCTACAGTGAACCATCAACAGTGTGAATGGAAGGCAGGCAGAAAACACAAATACTGCACACCATTGACTATAAGATAGTGAAAGCATGACAGCAGTGTAGTTCCCAGTGGTGGGTGGCACCGCACTCACGTGTCCTTCTGATTGAGGTATTTGAAGGCCAGTTTGATCCACAGCTGCACGTGGTTGGGGCTCTCCAGCACACTGGTCTCCAGGTTACTGATGTCATCCGTCTCGCTGGCAAAGTAGCGCTTGTCATCCTGCGTCACACACACATCGGCCCACGGCCAGCGCTCCTGCACGCCATCTGTCAGAGCGCAACACACGTCACGCATTCAGCACAGTCGTGTGATCATACGGTCACAGCACAGTCGTGTGATCATACGGTCACAGCACAGCACAGTCGTGTGATCATACGGTCACAGCACAGTCGTGTGATCATACGGTCACAGCACAGTCGTGTGATCATACGGTCACAGCACAGTCGTGTGATCATACGGTCACAGCACAGTCGTGTGATCATTCAGTCACAGCACAGCACAGTCGTGTGATCATACGGTCAAAGCACAGCACAGTCGTGTGATCATACGGTCACAGCACAGCACAGTCGTGTGATCATTCGGTCACAGCACAGCACAGTCGTGTGATCATACGGTCACAGCACAGCACAGTCGTGTGATCATACGGTCAAAGCACAGTCGTGTGATCATTCGGTCACAGCACAGCACAGTCGTGTGATCATACGGTCACAGCACAGTCGTGTGATCATACGGTCACAGCACAGTCGTGTGATCATTCGGTCACAGCACAGCACAGTCGTGTGATCATACGGTCAAAGCACAGCACAGTCGTGTGATCATACGGTCACAGCACAGTCGTGTGATCATACCGTCACAGCACAGTCGTGTGATCATTCGGTCACAGCACAGCACAGTCGTGTGATCATACGGTCACAGCACAGTCGTGTGATCATACGGTCACAGCACAGCACAGTCGTGTGATCATTCGGTCACAGCACAGCACAGTCGTGTGATCATACGGTCACAGCACAGCACAGTCGTGTGATCATTCGGTCACAGCACAGCACAGTCGTGTGATCATACGGTCACAGCACAGTCGTGTGATCATACGGTCACAGCACAGCACAGTCGTGTGATCATTCGGTCAGAGCACAGCACAGTCGTGTGATCATACGGTCACAGCACAGTCGTGTGATCATTCGGTCACAGCACAGCACAGTCGTGTGATCATTCGGTCAAAGCACAGCACAGTCGTGTGATCATACGGTCACAGCACAGTCGTGTGATCATACCGTCACAGCACAGTCGTGTGATCATACGGTCACAGCACAGCACAGTCGTGTGATCATACGGTCACAGCACAGTCGTGTGATCATACGGTCACAGCACAGTCGTGTGATCATACGGTCACAGCACAGTCGTGTGATCATACGGTCACAGCACAGTCGTGTGATCATACGGTCACAGCACAGTCGTGTGATCATAAGGTCACAGCACAGTCGTGTGATCATACGGTCACAGCACAGTCGTGTGATCATACGTCCACAGCACAGTCGTGTGATCATGCGGTCACAGCACAGTCGTGTGATCATGCGGTCACAGCACAGTCGTGTGATCATACGGTCACAGCACAGTCGTGTGATCAAACGGTCACAGCACAGTCGTGTGATCATACGGTCACAGCACAGTCGTGTGATCATACGGTCACAGCACAGTCGTGTGATCATAAGGTCACAGCACAGTCGTGTGATCATACGGTCACAGCACAGTCGTGTGATCATACGTCCACAGCACAGTCGTGTGATCATACGGTCACAGCACAGTCGTGTGATCATACGGTCACAGCACAGTCGTGTGATCATACGTCCACAGCACAGTCGTGTGATCATACGTCCACAGCACAGTCGTGTGATCATACGTCCACAGCACAGTCGTGTGATCATACGTCCACAGCACAGTCGTGTGATCATACGGTCACAGCACAGTCGTGTGATCATACAGCACAGTTATGTGATCATACGTCCACAGCACGGTCGTGTGATCATACAGCACAGTAATGTGATCCTACGTCCACAGCACGGTCGTGTGATCATACCATACGTCCACAGCACGGTCGTGTGATCATACCATACGTCCACAGCACGGTCGTGTGATCATACGGTCACGGCACGGTCGTGTGATCATACGGTCACGGCACGGTCGTGTGATCATACGGTCACGGCACGGTCGTGTGATCATACGGTCACGGCACGGTCGTGTGATCATACGGTCACGGCACGGTCGTGTGATCATACGGTCACGGCAAAGTCGTGTGATCATACGTCCACAGCACAGTCGTGTGATCATACGGTCACAGCACAGTCGTGTGATCATACGGTCACAGCACAGTCGTGTGATCATACGTCCACAGCACAGTCGTGTGATCATACGTCCACAGCACAGTCGTGTGATCATACGTCCACAGCACAGTCGTGTGATCATACAGCACAGTCATGTGATCATACAGCACGGTCATGTGATCATATGTCCACAGCACGGTCGTGTGATCCTACGTCCACAGCACGGTCGTGTGATCATACCATACGTCCACAGCACGGTCGTGTGATCATACCATACGTCCACAGCACGGTCGTGTGATCATACCATACGTCCACAGCACGGTCGTGTGATCATACGTCCACAGCACGGTCGTGTGATCATACGGTCACAGCACGGTCGTGTGATCATACGGTCACAGCACGGTCGTGTGATCATACGGTCACAGCACAGTCGTGTGATCATACGGTCACAGCACAGTCGTGTGATCATACGGTCACAGCACAGTCGTGTGATCATACGTCCACAGCACAGTCGTGTGATCATACGTCCACAGCACAGTCGTGTGATCATACGTCCACAGCACAGTCGTGTGATCATACGTCCACAGCACAGTCGTGTGATCATACGTCCACAGCACAGTCGTGTGATCATACGTCCACAGCACAGTCGTGTGATCATACGTCCACAGCACAGTCGTGTGATCATACGTCCACAGCACAGTCGTGTGATCATACGTCCACAGCACAGTCGTGTGATCATACGGTCACAGCACAGTCGTGTGATCATACGTGACTCTGACCGTGTCGGACAGGAACGGTGACGTCCACGCTGGTGTGATCATCCTCCTGACTGGACCTCTTCCCTCTCTGAGACTCAGGTCTCCACTTCCTCTGGGACTTATATGTGGTGAAGGGAGGAGCTGACAGAAACACACAATGGTCAGTCGCGGCGCAAGCTAAAGCCATCAAACACAGACAACTGCATCAAATACTAGCACTCACTGTGCTTCAGCCTCTCGTTGACTTTGCTCACGAGCAGAACGGCCTTCTGGTCCGTGCTCATGCGGTCCTTATTGGCCCCGAACAGCTTCTTGATGTACTTCTCTGTGAACAGGAGTCAGAGCTCATAATCAACAGCTCTGGGCAGATCGCCCCGAGAGGTCATGTGATGCGGTTACCTGTGGCGCTGCTGATGTCACTGGTGTCTCTGGCATCCGAGCAGCCAATCAGAGGCAGGCAGTAGGAGAGCAGGTCCTGGAAGAGCTGGCCCTCGCTGAGCGTGCAGTTCCTCATGTGTTGCCTGAAACACACACACACCGCTTCAGCCACACACACACCGCTTCAGCCACACACACACACCGCTTCAGCCACACACACACACACCGCTTCAGCCACACACACACACACCGCTTCAGCCACACACACACCGCTTCAGCAACACACACACCGCTTCAGCAACACACACACACACGCTTCAGCAACACACACACACACGCTTCAGCAACACACAAACACACGCTTCAGCAACACACACACACACGCTTCAGCCACACACTCAACACACACACCGCTTCAGCCACACACTCAACACACACACCGCTTCAGCCACACACTCAACACACACACCGCTTCAGCCACACACACACACACACACACACACAGACGCACCAGGCGCAGTCGTCGTCGTTGCAGGTGCCGGTGAGGTGGAAGCGGCAGAAGCTCTTCTTGGGCTCGATCATGTTGCTGTAGGAGAGCGAGCGCAGGGACAGCTTCTCTTTGGTCCGGTAATACGGGCTGAACCTGAAGCAGTGACAGGATCAACAGTGACTGACAGCTGGAAACACCAATTAGAGCAGCATATGCTTCAGTTCTGGTGCCAGCGCTAAGCGTGTGTGTACAGACTGAACAGCCACCGGGAATGCTTGGATTCTTTCAATGCACATTAGCTTCTTGTCGACCCACCATTTAACACTGACAACAATGTGGATGCTGCAGAAAAATATGGGTTGTTTTTTTGCCAGTGGTCTAAATAAAAACAGCTTAAAAAAAAAAAAAAAAAAAACTTTGTTGCCGTTAACTTAATTAAATGTAAGACTATGGACCAACAAGGGACCCAGTGGACACATGCGAACTAGAAGGTTGCACCCTGGTTCAGAGTTAGAGATACATTTTTGACCGATAAAACAAAACGAATTAGTGTGATCGAGGGCGAAAAATATTCAAGTTTAGTCACGTGAACTGCTATGCAATTGACAATTAAAAATTGGCCTACATTTCACTAATGTGACCACACCTTAATTAGTGAAAAAAATGTAAGAGCATGTGCGAGTTAGCTGTGCGCGCACTATGCTGATGATGATAACATCTACGTCACACACTAACGTGCGCGGAAAAGCTGAAGCGAGCCAAACCTGTATGATTTAAAGACCAGCAAAGGACTGTGATATGGTCCGAACGGCTCTGGCTTTGCCTCCACTCGGCTCTGATGAGCCGCCCTGGGATCGAAGTCCACCTGCACAACCTGCACGACAATCAAAACAAGAGAAGGAAACACTTGAGGTCATTAAAGGGGACATATGGGGGCCTTTCTCCATGTGTAAGTGCTATAATCTGGTCCCGGTTCTTATACCAACCCAGAACACATGAAGTGAAACCCAGTAACTGCGTTCTGGTGAGCCTTTCTCTGAGAGCATGTCAAACAATTATTCTGGGATTCTGGATGAGTGAGATCGGCCTGTTCTGATATTGCCGGAGTTTCTGAAGCGCGTGTGAAGACTCCGCCCTCTTCTGGACGGAGGCGGAGCAACAGCTCATTTGCGTTTAAAGGGACACACACAAAAAGGGGCAAATTCGACAAGCTATAATAAATGATCTGGGTTTTTGAGCTGAGATCTCACACACACATTCTGGGGACACCATAGATTTATATCACATCTTGTGAAGAGGGGCATAATGTGTCATAATTAACACTAGCTGTACTGTACCTTCCCAGGGGGCTGTGCGGTGTCTCGGAGCGAGCGCGTCTCCTCCCGCAGGAGCTCGGGCAGGCCGGGGCTCAGCGAGTACCTCTGGCGCAGGTCCTCCAGGTCCAGGCCCAGCAGCAGCTCCGCTTTAGCCTGCTTGAGGGGCATGGGCGAGGCGGCAGGCATCTCCGGGTGGCACAGCTTGGGTTTGGTGAAGGAGCCGGACTCCCTGAAGGAGCGGCGGCGGGCGGTGGGCGTCGCCGCGGCGGGAATCTGCTCGTCCTCCTCCGCCTCCGCGCACTCGCTGGACAGGGCCAGCTTGTCCTGCGTGAGGTCGTGCAGCGAGGGCTGCGGCAGCGGGTACAGCGCGCCGGGCGTCTGCGGGGGGGCGGCCCGCGGCTCCGCCTGGCGTAGCGCCTGCGCCTCCTTCAGCTTCTGGATCTTCAGGGCGTATTCAGACTCCAGCTGCTGCAGCCGCTGCTTCTGCGCGATGAGCTCTGCGTAATGGACGTCCGGGTGATCCACGCGCCGCACCTTCACCGGCTGACAACACACACAGTCATGCCGTCAGCACACAACACACTCATTCACTGTAGGCCTAGGTCTCGTTTGCATTTTAACGATTACGATTCTGCTTATCGATTCCTGATTTCGATTCCAAGAAGGTAAAAAATAAAACAGATTTCATTCATATTTAGTCTTATCACAAAACACTATTGTAGCTGAATATATGAATATATGAGCAGAAAGCAACAGGCTGAAGAACACTTACAGGAGCGTTTGCCTGCGGTTTAAACCACTGAACAACATCGAGCCGAACTAATATACACTTCAGCATTATTAAAGACAAGTGAACACTCAGTGATTAGAAAAGAACAAATAAAACATGAGCAATCGCAACAAATATTTAAAACAGAACAAAGATACGATTGAAATAAACAGTGTTTTAACACTGTTTTTAGTGTTTTAGCGTTATTATAGAGCGGGAATATTAGCGTTATTATAGAGCGGGAATATTAGCGTTATTATAGAGCGGGAATATTAGCGTTATTATAAAGCGGGAATATTAGCGTTATTATAGAGCGGGAATGTTAGCGTTATTATAGAGCAGGAATGTTAGCGATATTATAGATCAGGAATATTAGCGTTATTATAAAGCGGGAATATTAGCGTTATTATAGAGCAGGAATAGTGTAAGCAGGAATATTAGCGTTATTATAGAGCGGGAATATTAGCGTTATTATAGAGCGGGAATATTAGCGTTATTATAGAGCAGGAATATTAGCGTTACTATAGAGCGGGAATGTTAGCGTTATTATAGGGCAGGAATATTTGCGTTATTATAGAGCAGGAATATTAGCGTTATTATAGAGCAGGAATATTAGCGTTACTATAGAGCGGGAATGTTAGCGTTATTATAGAGCAGGAATATTTGCGTTATTATAGAGTGGGAATATTAGCGTTATTATAGAGCAGGAATATTAGCGTTATTATAGAGCAGGAGTATTAGGGGAATGTTAACGTTATTATAGAGCAGGAATATTGGCGTTATTATAGAGCAGGAATATTAGCGTTATTATAGAGCAGGAGTATTAGGGGAATGTTAACGTTATTATAGAGCAGGAATATTAGAGTTATTATAGAGCGGGAATATTAGCGTTATTATAGAGCGGGAATATTAGAGTTATTATAGAGCGGGAATATTAGCGTTATTATAGAGCGGGAATATTAGCATTATTATAGAGCAGAAATATTAGCGTTATTATAGAGCAGGAATATTAGTGCTGTCACTTTAAGATCTGCACAGATCCAGAATACTGATACACATCTGTGAACAACAGAGAACAGTCTCTCGCACTTCAATGGTTTGAAGTCACATTGAAATGCTCACAAAGGAATTGAATGTTTAATTTTATAACAAGTATTCGCTCCCCAACCCTACTCCACTGGCTCAGGCATCAGAGCATTACCGGGTAGCTGGCGGCGGACGAGCCGCGGGTCAGTGTGGCCTGAGCGAGATCTCTCTTCAGCTTCACAGACTGCTGCTTCCTCAAGCTCACGCGGTGCTGAACTCTCTGCACCTGCGGGACACACACCTGAGGTTACGGCCAGAGGACTACACTGATGTGGACAACACAGAGTACTGAATACAGTTAAAGACTGGAATCTAATGTAAAACATGGAATGACACAGAAAATGACAAATTTTGACTGAATCAACATGCACCAATGCTATACTTTTCTATATGTCACAAGTATGAGCTCATTATTTCTGCCTTAAATTACATGTTTACAATGATACATTAGCTAACTGTGATTTGTACGTACATTTCTGAAACGCAACGTAAACGTCACCTCTGATAACAGATCGCTCACACACGCTCACTCACACACACACGCTCGCTCGCACACGCTCGCACACGCTCGCACACGCTCGCACACGCTCGCTCGCACACGCTCGCACACGCACGCTCGCACACGCTCGCTCGCACACGCTCGCTCGCACACGCTCGCTCGCACACGCTCGCTCGCACACGCTCGCTCGCACACGCTCGCACACGCTCGCTCGCACACGCTCGCACACGCTCGCTCGCACACGCTCGCTCGCACACGCTCGCACACGCTCGCACACGCTCGCTCGCTCGCACACGCTCGCTCGCTCGCACACGCGCGCTCGCTCACGCTCGCTCGCACACGCTCGCTCGCACACGCTCGCTCGGACACGCTCGCACACGCTCGCTCGCACACGCTCGCACACGCTCGCACACGCTCGCTCACGCGCGCTCGCTCACGCGCGCTCGCTCACGCTCGCTCGCACACGCTCGCTCGCACACGCTCGCTCACGCTCGCACACGCTCGCACACGCTCGCTCGCTCGCTCGCACACGCTCGCTCGCTCGCACACGCTCGCTCGCTCGCACACGCTCGCACACGCTCGCTCGCTCGCACACGCTCGCACACGCTCGCTCGCTCGCTCGCACACGCTCGCTCGCTCGCACACGCTCGTACACGCTCGCACACGCTCGCTCGCACACGCTCGCACGCGCTCGCTCGCACACGCTCGCTCGCTCGCACACGCTCGCTCGCTCGCACACGCTCGCTCGCACACGCTCGCACACGCTCGCTCGCTCGCACACGCGCGCTCGCTCGCGCTCGCACACGCTCGCACACGCTCGCTCGCTCGCGCACGCTCGCACACGCTCGCTCGCTCGCGCTCGCACACGCTCGCACACGCTCGCACACGCTCGCTCGCACACGCTCGCACACGCTCGCTCGCACACGGGCGCTCGCTCGCGCTCGCACACGCTCGCACACGCTCGCTCGCTCGCGCTCGCTCGCTCGCGCTCGCACACGCTCGCACACGCTCGCTCGCTCTCGCGCTCGCACACGCTCGCACACGCTCGCTCGCTCGCTCGCACACGCTCGCACACGCTCGCACTCGCTCGCACACGCTCGCACACGCTCGCTCGCACACGCTCGCTCGCACACGCTCGCACTCGCTCGCACACGCTCGCACACGCTCGCACACGCTCGCGCACACGCTCGCACACGCTCGCTCGCACACGCTCGCACACGCTCGCACACGCTCGCTCGCACACGCTCGCACACGCTCGCTCGCACACGCTCGCACACGCTCGCACACGCTCGCTCGCACACGCTCGCACACGCTCGCTCGCACACGCTCGCACACGCTCGCACACGCTCGCTCGCACACGCTCGCACACGCTCGCACACGCTCGCACACGCTCGCACGCACACGCTCGCACACGCTCGCACACGCTCGCACACGCTCGCACACGCTCGCTCGCTCGCTCGCTCGCTCACTCACACACGCTCGCTCACACACACACGCTCGCTCACACACGCTCACCTGCTCCTGCAGCTTCTTCAGCAACACCCTGTTAGCGCTGGCGATCTTCTCTGACGCTAGCAGCTGCTCCTTCAGCCGTGACACTTTCCCCTCGGCCGCACGCACACACTCTCTCTTCTTCAGCTCTTGCAGCTGGAGCTGCTTCAGCAGAGCCTCGTCTTTACACAGCTGCGCCCTGAGGGACACACACATCAGCACAGGTGAGTGTGAGTGTGTGTGTGTGTGTGTGTGTGCTGGAGCTGCTTCAGCAGAGCCTCGTCTTTACACAGCTGCGCCCTGAGGGACACACACATCAGCACAGGTGAGTGTGAGTGTGTGTGTGTGTGTGTGTGTGTGCTGGAGCTGCTTCAGCAGAGCCTCGTCTTTACACAGCTGCGCCCTGAGGGACACACACATCAGCACAGGTAAGTGTGAGTGTGTGTGTGTGTGTGTGTGTGCTGGAGCTGCTTCAGCAGAGCCTCGTCTTTACACAGCTGCGCCCTGAGGGACACACACATCAGCACAGGTGAGTGTGAGTGTGTGTGTGTGTGTGTGTGTGCTGGAGCTGCTTCAGCAGAGCCTCGTCTTTACACAGCTGCGCCCTGAGGGACACACACATCAGCACAGGTGAGTGTGAGTGTGTGTGTGTGTGTGTGTGTGCTGGAGCTGCTTCAGCAGAGCCTCGTCTTTACACAGCTGCGCCCTGAGGGACACACACATCAGCACAGGTAAGTGTGAGTGTGTGTGTGTGTGTGTGTGTGTGCTGGAGCTGCTTCAGCAGAGCCTCGTCTTTACACAGCTGCGCCCTGAGGGACACACACATCAGCACAGGTGAGTGTGAGTGTGTGTGTGTGTGTGTGTGTGCTGGAGCTGCTTCAGCAGAGCCTCGTCTTTACACAGCTGCGCCCTGAGGGACACACACATCAGCACAGGTAAGTGTGAGTGTGTGTGTGTGTGTGTGTGTGCTGGAGCTGCTTCAGCAGAGCCTCGTCTTTACACAGCTGCGCCCTGAGGGACACACACATCAGCACAGGTGAGTGTGAGTGTGTGTGTGTGTGTGTGTGTGCTGGAGCTGCTTCAGCAGAGCCTCGTCTTTACACAGCTGCGCCCTGAGGGACACACACATCAGCACAGGTAAGTGTGAGTGTGTGTGTGTGTGTGTGTGTGTGTGTGTGTGTGTGTGTGTGTGTGCTGGAGCTGCTTCAGCAGAGCCTCGTCTTTACACAGCTGCGCCCTGAGGGACACACACATCAGCACAGGTAAGTGTGAGTGTGTGTGTGTGTGTGTGTGTGCTGGAGCTGCTTCAGCAGAGCCTCGTCTTTACACAGCTGCGCCCTGAGGGACACACACATCAGCACAGGTGAGTGTGAGTGTGTGTGTGTGTGTGTGTGCGCTCACCTGTGCTGACTGAACTTCTCCTGCAGGTCGGCCTCTCTGCCCATGAGCTCCAGCTCTGAGTCTGATCCCGCAGGAGAGTGTGTGTGTGTGTACGGGACGCCCACGAGCTCCAGCCGGCCCGATCTCAGCTTCTCCATACTGAGGAACAGCACACAAGGGGTTAGTGCACCCATCACACCCTCTCATAACATTAGATACAGTTCCAGAAGGAGTTTCACTCTGATATGCATCACAATAAACAGGATGTGAGGTGAAGCATGATCACGTGACTGCGGACCTGGCCACGTCGTCTCGGAGCAGCCGATACTCCTGCACAGCCGCAGCTCCCGCACTCTTCACCGGGTTATTCTCCTTCTCACACACCGGGTGTTTGGGCTTGGCTGCCTGAGAGATTAGCACATGAAAAGCTCACTGAAGTCCTGCCTCAAATAAAACACCTGCTTCAGACATATCGGACATGACGATAATAATAATTTAAACAAATCTATCGGAGGATATATCAGTGGAGCACTTGTGTTAACCTTCATGTAATATCTTTCCCTCGTGGGTAAAAATGACCCGAAGCCCTAAAATTATAAAAAAAACATCGTCAAAAAAGCTTATTTTATTTTGATCATATTCTTTCACTATTTTTTATTTAATTTAAATTTTTAGATTTGATTAAAAAAAACTAAAATAATAGTAACTCAACAAATTAAAACAACTCAATTTTATGAATAACGTTTTCAATTTATCTCAAAATATCTTACATTGCGTGTCTTTGCCGACCTCTTGTGGGCAATTAACAATATAACATGATATATCATGACTCTACTGTAGATGGCCTTATATCTCTGTATGGAGTAAATGAGCTGTTCCGCTGG
The DNA here is from genome assembly GCA_030578275.1 of Meda fulgida. NCBI lineage: Eukaryota > Metazoa > Chordata > Actinopteri > Cypriniformes > Leuciscidae > Meda > Meda fulgida. The sequence continues at coordinate 1,193,873 of CM060640.1, forward strand.
GTCCTAAAGCCAGTTCACTTCAGTGTGCACTCAGACACACATGTACACATTATAAAATAATAATTAATAATAAATAATTTAATAAATAATTTTTTGATAAAGTTTTAGCATTTTTAGTTTAAATTTTGAACATTTTTGGCCTTTTTCTGCGTACTGAAGCATTCCCCTCTGCTGAATACTCACTTAAAAACAAAAGAGTTCTGGGTCAGAATGAGCAGAGGAAAGGGAGTCGACACACACACACACACACACCTCTACGGTCCTGCGAGCCTCTTTAATCATGGACTCCAGGCCCCCAAACACGTTCTGAGCGGGGCTTTCGCTCTCAGCCTCGGAGTCGCTGTCATCAGACGCGTTCAGGCGCACCACTACGGCCTTGTGTCGGGGCAGCTGGAACACACACACACACACACACACACACAGTCACATGGGAACGCCTTGATCAAGCACTCTCTCTGCGTCTCAGCACACTCACCACGAACGGGGCTTTGGGCGCGGGGTGTGCCCGGATGAACCGGAGCGCTCGCGCATGAGAGGCAACGGTGTTCAGGCTGACCGAGCAGAGGTTGTTCCTGGGCTGAACCACGGCTCTGAGCGCAGGTGAGGGCGGCCCGCTGGTGCTGGAGTCCTGAGGACACAACAAATCATCACACACACACATCACACGCTAATACTGGAGGAGTCCTGAGGACACAACATATCATTATAAATGATCTCTAAAAATTATAAATCATCGCTTTATAAATGGTGACTCGACTATTGTTAAAAGCGCTTTATAAATGGTGACTCGACTATTGTTAAAAGCGCTTTATAAATGGTGACTCGACTATTGTTGAAAGCGCTTTATAAATGGTGACTCGACTATTGTTAAAAGTGCTTTATAAATGGTGACTCGACTATTGTTGAAAGCGCTTTATAAATGGTGACTCGACTATTGTTAAAAGTGCTTTATAAATGGTGACTCGACTATTGTTGAAAGCGCTTTATAAATGGTGACTCGACTATTGTTGAAAGCGCTTTATAAATGGTGACTCGACTATTGTTGAAAGCGCTTTATAAATGGTGACTCGACTATTGTTGAAAGCGCTTTATAAATGGTGACTCGACTATTGTTGAAAGCGCTTTATAAATGGTGACTCGACTATTGTTGAAAGCGCTTTATAAATGGTGACTCGACTATTGTTGAAAGCGCTTTATAAATGGTGACTCGACTATTGTTAAAAGCGCTTTATAAATGGTGACTCGACTATTGTTAAAAGCGCTTTATAAATGGTGACTCGACTATTGTTGAAAGCGCTTTATAAATGGTGACTCGACTATTGTTGAAAGCGCTTTATAAATGGTGACTCGACTATTGTTGAAAGCGCTTTATAAATGGTGACTCGACTATTGTTGAAAGCGCTTTATAAATGGTGACTCGACTATTGTTGAAAGCGCTTTATAAATGGTGACTCGACTATTGTTAAAAGCGCTTTATAAATGGTGACTCGACTATTGTTGAAAGCACTTTATAAATGGTGACTCGACTATTGTTAAAAGCGCTTTATAAATGAAGGTGACTTGACTATTGTTGAAAGCACTTTATAAATGGTGACTCGACTATTGTTGAAAGCGCTTTATAAATGAAGGTGACTTGACTATTGTTGAAAGCACTTTATAAATGGTGACTCGACTATTGTTAAAAGCGCTTTATAAATGAAGGTGACTTGAATATTGTTAAAAGCGCTTTATAAATGAAGGTGACTTGACTATTGTTAAAAGCGCTTTATAAATGAAGGTGACTTGAATATTGTTAAAAGCGCTTTATAAATGAAGGTGACTTGAATATTGTTAAAAGCGCTTTATAAATGAAGGTGACTTGAATATTGTTAAAAGCGCTTTATAAATTAAGGTGACTTGACTATTCTTAAAGAACTGTATAAATGAAGATGAGTCTCCACACACACCTCTGAGCAGGCCCGTTTGCTTGAGCAGCTCCTCGACACACACCTCTGGGCGGGCGGACACACACACACACACACCCCCTCTGGGCGGACACACACACACACACACACACACACACACACACACACACACACACACACCTCTGGGTGGACACACACACAAACACAAACACACACAGACACACACCTCTGGGCAGACGGACACATACACACACACACACCTCTGGGTGGACACACACACACACACACACACAGACACAAACACACACAAACACAAACACACACAGACACACACCTCTGGGCGGACGGACACACACACACACACCTCTGGGTGGACACACACACACACACACACACAGACACACACACACACACAAACACACACACACACACACACACACCTCTGGGCGGACGGACACACAGACACACACACACACACACACACAGACACACACCTCTGGGTGGACACACACACACACACACCTCTGGGCGGACGGACACACACACACACACCTCTGGGCGGACGGACACACACACACACAGACACACACACACACACACACACACAGACACACACCTCTGGGCGGACGGACACACACACACACAGACACACACACACACACACAGACACACACCTCTGGGCGGGCGCGTTTGCTGGCCAGGGCTCTGAGCAGCTCCTCCCGCAGCAGCATCTCCTCCTCCTCCTCCTCGTCGGCGAAGGGTGGTTTGGGTGGCGGCTCGTCTTCATCAGGGGGCGGCAGTGGAGGAAGAGGAGGAGCCGGGCGCACGAGCTCCATCTGATGCACACACACACCCTGAGCACACCACACCGGGGATAAGAGCACAAGACACTTAGATCAGCGTTCACACCTAACCATGATGTGGCTCCGTTTATCATAAGGGCCTGTGTTTGGGCTGCACGATTCATCGCATTTTAATCACGATAACGATATCCGTCTCTCGAGATTAATTTTAAATAATCGTTGCAATATTTGCCCTCTCTCGATTTATCCTGTAAACACTTTTTAATTTGACATTTGCATTGGTAGCAAGTCCCCACTAGTGTTGATTGTGATTGGCAGATGTAAAGCTGTTCTCGTTCTGCAACCACACTCGCTCTACGCTGCAGAAACAGCATCTGAACACTAGCATGCGCCGGAGTTTAGCCATCTCCACACTCCGACTAAATCTGAAAAACCTTTAGCGATTTATTTGGAAAAAATCTAAACATGGATCTTCACCTTATTGTTTGGGATTGTTTGTAGAATTAAATGAACAAAAATTTGGAGTTTCACTGTTCCATCTTTTAACTAGTTTTCATGTGCGTGATGGCAGGACTTTGAGCACTGTGTGTTTATTAGGGAGTGTGTGAGGGCTGAGCGTACCTGTCTGTGAGGTGTGGACTCCAGGGGAAACACAGGAAACGCATCATCAGGTGACGGCGGCGCGGCTGTAAACATGAGCACTGAGTTACAGTGAGTGAGCTCAGGGTCAGGGGTGCACCTGTGCTCGTCAGTACCTGGAGAGCTGGGCTCACTGTCCGTGTCCATCGCCACCTCGTCGTAGTTGTCGTACTGGTAGAGGTTCCCGGAGGAGTCCAGGCTCTGCTTGGCCAGATTCCTCGGCTCGCCGTCTGAGGACTGGGAGAGAGCACAGGTCACATGACGGTAGGCAGCGGTGTGCTGGCGTGGTCATGTGACTGGTCACGTGACTGACCTTGCTGCGCGTGTGATGCCTGGAGCCCACCAGTTTCATGAAGCGGTTGTACTGCTCGTCCTGGTTGGACAGGTCTCGGATCTTGCGTATCTCGTCCTCCCTCTTCCTCCGCTCCTCCTCCTCCTCCTCCTCCTGCTGGTGTCTCTGCTGCTCCTGCTGGTGCTTCCAGGTGCGCAGTTGCTGCTTCCTCCACGCCTGCTTGGCTACACACACACACACAGATGAAGCTCTGCGATCTGACTGATGTGATGTTGAAGACAGACACACACAGATCCGACTGATGTGATGTTGACTGGGCTGGTTTCTTCACTCGGCTCTTGCCGGGCGTGGCTCTGGCACGCACGCACACGCACACACACACACACACACGCGCGCACACACACTGCTGGTGTTCAGTGCAGCGAGTCTTACTCAGGTGAGCTGGTTTCTTCACTCGGCTCTTGTCGGGCGTGGCTCTGGCGGCTCTTGCTCCCTCCTGCGATCGGCTCAGCGCGTTCCCTCTGCTCGTCTTGCTGCGCTCGCTCTCGCTCTTGTCCTGCGGCGCTCTGACGGCTCTGGAGATCTTGTCCTTGCTCTCCTTCAGCACCTGCGTCTCCTTCTGCTGCCACTTTCTGCTGGCGGACTGTAGAGCCAGGAGTCTCAGCTGCATCTCCGACAGCTCGTCCTCCTCCGTCATCTGTCCATCACAAAAGTGCATCCATCCATCATAAAAGTGCATCTGTCCATCATAAAAGTGCATCTGTCCATCATAAAAGTGCATCTGTCCATCATAAAAGTGCATCTGTCCATCATAAAAGTGCATCCATCCATCATAAAAATACATCTGTCCATCATAAAGCGTTCTAATTTACAGGGAATTAGCTCTGATCAAAAGGGCTCTTTTGGTTTGAATGTGGGTTTTTTGAGTCAGGGTCTGAATTTTTAACTTCTACAATTCACACTAGATATTGGATATCTTTAACGTTGTTGAAAATGTCTGTTCACAATTTAGCATCTTTAATGTCTTAGCTTCATGTTGAAAATTTTTGGTGTGAATTGAAGTTAAACATTCAGATTTTGTCAGTTAAATAATGACAAAAAGGAAACAGGAAAAGTCTAACCTGTTGAGTTGCTAGGCTACTTTAATGAAAAATTAGTTTCTGCGCTCCTGATGTTTCTCTGCGCGCAATCTTCTGTCCGGGTCTGGCGCTAGCACTTTTAGCATAGCTTAGCATAGATCATTGTATCTGATAAGACCATTAGCATCTCTCTCTCAAAAAAATTATAAATGCGTAATATCATTGCGCCGGCTCACCGATGGCACTGCAGCACAGCTCCTGGATTATCACGCAGGAATGAGAGGATAGTTCCTGGCCATATCGGCCTAGAAAATCACAACTTTTCATTTTCTGTCGGTCTTCGTTCACAATGTAACTACAGAAGAGGCAAGTTTTAAATAGAAAAAATATCTAAACTCTTTGGTCATTTGATGCTAACGGTCTAATCAGATTCAATGATCTATGCTAAGCTATGCTAAAAGTGCTAGTGCCAGACTCGCAGATCGGCTGAACGAATTCGGAAACGGTAAACTGTGTAACTCTAGAGGAGCTGGAAAATGAGCCTATTTCCAAAAAAAGCTGAGTGTTCCTTTAAAGTCCCCCTGTGGTGAAAACCAAGCTTTTGAATGTTGTTTATGTCTATGTGGTGTTTTAAAAATGTAGTTTAGAGAATTATTGACTACAGGGGGCTTTAAAACACACACAATTAACTCGGTCAGCATGAAGTCAAGACATCAAGGATTTTTCATATCTCGAACGGTTTGGTCTATAAAATGACTGACTCACAGTAGACATCCATGTGATCGACTCCTACAACACACACACACACACAGCTGACGTTCATCATGATCCATCACTGAATGCAAAAGTTATAACACACTTCCTGTTTCCCTGTCCTCGCCAGCAACTCATCTCAACACCACAGCCAAACAAGACACTCTTGCCTCAATAAACTCCTAATTACTGCTTATCAATAGTTAGTACGGGTAGGATTAAGGGACGTAGAATATAGTCATGCAGAATAAGCCATTGATATGCGCTTTATAAGTACTAATAAACAGCCAATATCCTAGTAATATGCAACTAGTTAATAGTGAGAATTGGACCCTAAAGTGTTACCAATTTTATAATAACCGCTCAATGTGCTGCACTTATTAGCGTGCGCACAACAGCTTTACAGATGTGAATATTGAAATGGTTTATTATTCAGTTTATTTGTTGAATCTTAGACTCGCTGAATCTCTATTCTGCTGTTTGTGAGGTCAGTGTTTAGCATCAGTGTATTGATGTCCAGTGAGTGTGTGTGTGTGTGTGTGTGTGTACCTTGGCTGGGCCGACTGGAGTCTCGTCAGGCACTGGTGAGAGGTTGAGGTCTGGTTCACACTCCTCGTCCTTCACAGCTGGGAGAAAACACAACAAAAGATGACACTGGTTCCATACCTCAAAATAATAACAATAATAATAATAATAGAGAGAGCAACACATCATAATCTGAAGGCCACGCTCACCGGGGGAAACAATCCCAGCATCTCCACTGAGCCTGTACTGTGTGAAGCGGAGTCCTCATCATTTATGACTTAACAAAACCCTGCCTAAACGTTGCTGTGTAACGGAATACAGCAAACAAGCTAAACAACCCAGGAATACGTTTACAGAAGCTGACGACCCCAAAAAGCGAGCGTTAAAGGACCCAAAAGTGGAAACGGCATTGAGACAGAGCGTAACGCATTACTCTGAGAACTACCTTACGCCACTGGAGGCGACAGGATAGCTTAGAGAAATATAATATATAAAACCGACATTTGGATATTTGACTTAGCAGTGACTACGAGAGTATGTTTGTTACCGCACACTGAGAGTACATTTGTTACCGCACGCTGCTGAGTGTATGTTTGTTACCGCACGCTGCTGAGTGTATGTTTGTTACCGCACGCTGCTGAGTGTATGTTTGTTACCGCACGCTGAGTGTATGTTTGTTACCGCACGCTGCTGAGTGTATGTTTGTTACCGCACGCTGCTGAGTGTATGTTTGTTACCGCACGCTGCTGAGTGTATGTTTGTTACCGCACAATGCTGAGTGTATGTTTGTTACCGCACACTGCTGAGTGTATGTTTGCCGCACACTGCTGAGAGTATGTTTACCACCGCACACTGCTGAGTGTATGTTTACCACCGCACACTGCTGAGTGTATGTTTGCCACCGCACACTGCTGAGTGTATGTTTGCCGCACACTGCTGAGTGTATGTTTACCACCGCACACTGCTGAGTGTATGTTTGCCACCGCACACTGCTGAGTGTATGTTTGCCGCACACTGCTGAGAGTATGTTTACCACCCCACACTGCTGAGTGTATGTTTGCCGCACACTGCTGAGTGTATGTTTGCCGCACACTGCTGAGAGTATGTTTGCCGCACACTGAGTGTATGTTTGCCGCACACAGAGTATGTTTGTTACCGCACACTGAGAGTATGTTTACCGCACACTGCTGAGTGTATGTTTACCGCACACTGAGAGTACGTTTACCGCACACTGAGCGTATGCTTACGGCACACTGAGAGTATGTTTACCGCACACAGAGTATGTTTACCGCACACTGAGCGTATGTTTACCACCGCACACTGCTGAGTGTATGTTTACCACCGCACACTGCTGAGTGTATGTTTACCACCGCACACTGCTGAGTGTATGTTTACCACCGCACACTGCTGAGTGTATGTTTACCACCGCACACTGAGAGTATGTTTACCGCACACTGCTGAGTGTATGTTTACCGCACACTGAGAGTACGTTTACCGCACACTGAGCGTATGCTTACGGCACACTGAGAGTATGTTTACCGCACACAGAGTATGTTTACCGCACACTGAGCGTATGTTTACCACCGCACACTGCTGAGTGTATGTTTACCACCGCACACTGCTGAGAGTATGTTTACCACCGCACACTGCTGAGAGTATGTTTGCCGCACACTGCTGAGAGTATGTTTGCCGCACACTGCTGAGTGTATGTTTGCCGCACACTGCTGAGTGTATGTTTGCCGCACACTGCTGAGTGTATGTTTGCCGCACACTGCTGAGTGTATGTTTGCCGCACACTGCTGAGTGTATGTTTGCCGCACACTGCTGAGTGTATGTTTGCCGCACACTGCTGAGTGTATGTTTGCCGCACACTGCTGAGTGTATGTTTGCCGCACACTGCTGAGAGTATGTTTGCCGCACACTGCTGAGAGTATGTTTGCCGCACACTGAGTGTATGTTTGCCGCACACTGAGAGTATGTTTGTTACCGCACACAGAGAGTATGTTTACCGCACACTGCTGAGTGTATGTTTGCCGCACACTGCTGAGTGTATGTTTGCCGCACACTGCTGAGAGTATGTTTGCCGCACACTGCTGAGTGTATGTTTGCCGCACACTGCTGAGAGTATGTTTGCCGCACACTGCTGAGAGTATGTTTGCCGCACACTGAGAGTATGTTTGATACCGCACACAGAGAGTATGTTTACCGCACACTGCTGAGTGTATGTTTGCCGCACACTGCTGAGTGTATGTTTGCCGCACACTGCTGAGAGTATGTTTGCCGCACACTGCTGAGTGTATGTTTGCTGCACACTGAGAGTATGTTTGTTACCGCACACAGAGTGTATGTTTACCGCACACTGCTGAGTGTATGTTTACCGCACACTGCTGAGTGTATGTTTACCGCACACTGCTGAGTGTATGTTTACCGCACACTGCTGAGTGTATGTTTACCGCACACTGCTGAGTGTATGTTTACCGCACACTGCTGAGTGTATGTTTACCGCACACTGCTGAGTGTATGTTTGCCGCACACTGCTGAGTGTATGTTTGCCGCACACTGCTGAGTGTATGTTTGCCGCACACTGCTGAGAGTATGTTTGCCGCACACTGAGTGTATGTTTGCCGCACACTGAGAGTATGTTTGATACCGCACACAGAGAGTATGTTTACCGCACACTGCTGAGTGTATGTTTGCCGCACACTGCTGAGTGTATGTTTGCCGCACACTGCTGAGAGTATGTTTGCCGCACACTGCTGAGAGTATGTTTGCCGCACACTGAGTGTATGTTTGCCGCACACTGAGAGTATGTTTGTTACCGCACACAGAGTGTATGTTTACCGCACACTGCTGAGTGTATGTTTACCGCACACTGCTGAGTGTATGTTTACCGCACACTGCTGAGTGTATGTTTACCGCACACTGCTGAGTGTATGTTTACCGCACACTGCTGAGTGTATGTTTACCGCACACTGCTGAGTGTATGTTTACCGCACACTGCTGAGTGTATGTTTACCGCACACTGCTGAGAGTATGTTTACCGCACACTGAGCGTATGTTTACCGCACACTGAGAGTATGTTTACCTGTTTACCGCACACTGAGCGTATGTTTGCCGCACACTGAGCGTATGTTTGCCGCACACTGAGCGTATGTTTACCGCACACTGAGAGTATGTTTACCTGTTTACCGCACACTGAGCGTATGTTTACCGCACACTGAGAGTATGTTTACCGCACACTGAGCGTTTGTTTACCGCACACTGAGTGTATGTTTACCGCACACTGAGAGTATGTTTACCGCACACTGAGCGTTTGTTTACCGCACACTGAGCGTATGTTTACCGCACACTGAGAGTATGTTTACCGCACACTGAGCGTTTGTTTACCGCACACTGAGCGTATGTTTACCGCACACTGAGCGTATGTTTACCGCACACTGAGCGTATGTTTACCTGTTTACCGCACACTGAGCGTATGTTTACCGCACACTGAGCGTATGTTTACCGCACACTGAGAGTATGTTTACCTGTTTACCGCACACTGAGAGTATGTTTACCTGTTTACCGCACACTGAGCGTTTGTTTACCGCACACTGAGCGTATGTTTACCGCACACTGAGCGTATGTTGTGAGTATGTTTACCGCACACTGAGCGTATGTTTACCGCACACTGAGCGTATGTTTACCTGTTTACCGCACACTGAGCGTTTGTTTACCGCACACTGAGCGTATGTTTACCGCACACTGAGCGTATGTTTACCGCACACTGAGCGTATGTTTACCGCACACTGAGCGTATGTTTACCTGTTTACCGCACACTGAGCGTATGTTGTGCGTATGTTTACCGCACACTGAGCGTATGTTTACCGCTCACTGAGCGTATGTTTACCGCACACTGAGCGTATGTTTGCCGCACACTGAGCGTATGTTTACCGCACACTGAGCGTATGTTTGCCGCACACTGAGCGTATGTTTACCGCACACTGAGCGTATGTTTACCGCACACTGAGCGTATGTTTAACGCACACTGAGCGTATGTTTGCCGCACACTGAGCGTATGTTTGCCGCACACTGAGCGTATGTTTGCCGCACACTGAGCGTATGTTTGCCGCACACTGAGCGTATGTTTGCCGCACACTGAGCGTATGTTTGCCGCACACTGAGCGTATGTTTGCCGCACACTGAGCGTATGTTTGCCGCACACTGAGCGTATGTTTGCCGCACACTGAGCGTATGTTTGCCGCACACTGAGCGTATGTTTGCCGCACACTGAGCGTATGTTTGCCGCACACTGAGAGTATGTTTACCGCACACTGAGCGTATGTTTACCGCACACTGAGCGTATGTTTGCCGCACACTGAGCGTATGTTTACCGCACACTGAGCGTATGTTTACCGCACACTGAGCGTATGTTTGCCGCACACTGAGCGTATGTTTACCGCACACTGAGCGTATGTTTGCCGCACACTGAGCGTATGTTTACCGCACACTGAGCGTATGTTTACCGCACACTGAGCGTATGTTTACCGCACACTGAGCGTATGTTTGCCGCACACTGAGCGTATGTTTGCCGCACACTGAGCGTATGTTTGCCGCACACTGAGCGTATGTTTACCGCACACTGAGCGTATGTTTGCCGCACACTGAGCGTATGTTTACCGCACACTGAGCGTATGTTTAACGCACACTGAGCGTATGTTTAACGCACACTGAGCGTATGTTTAACGCACACTGAGCGTATGTTTGCCGCACACTGAGCGTATGTTTGCCGCACACTGAGCGTATGTTTACCGCACACTGAGCGTATGTTTACCGCACACTGAGCGTATGTTTACCTGTTTACCGCACACTGAGCGTTTGTTTACCGCACACTGAGCGTATGTTTACCGCACACTGAGCGTATGTTTACCGCACACTGAGCGTATGTTTACCTGTTTACCGCACACTGAGCGTATGTTGTGCGTATGTTTACCGCACACTGAGCGTATGTTTACCGCTCACTGAGCGTATGTTTACCGCACACTGAGCGTATGTTTGCCGCACACTGAGCGTATGTTTACCGCACACTGAGCGTATGTTTGCCGCACACTGAGCGTATGTTTACCGCACACTGAGCGTATGTTTACCGCACACTGAGCGTATGTTTACCGCACACTGAGCGTATGTTTAACGCACACTGAGCGTATGTTTGCCGCACACTGAGCGTATGTTTGCCGCACACTGAGAGTATGTTTACCGCACACTGAGCGTATGTTTGCCGCTCACTGAGCGTATGTTTACCGCACACTGAGCGTATGTTTGCCGCACACTGAGCGTATGTTTACCGCACACTGAGCGTATGTTTGCCGCACACTGAGCGTATGTTTGCCGCACACTGAGAGTATGTTTACCGCACACTGAGCGTATGTTTACCGCTCACTGAGCGTATGTTTACCGCACACTGAGCGTATGTTTGCCGCACACTGAGCGTATGTTTACCGCACACTGAGCGTATGTTTGCCGCACACTGAGCGTATGTTTACCGCACACTGAGCGTATGTTTACCGCACACTGAGCGTATGTTTACCGCACACTGAGCGTATGTTTAACGCACACTGAGCGTATGTTTGCCGCACACTGAGCGTATGTTTGCCGCACACTGAGAGTATGTTTACCGCACACTGAGAGTATGTTTACCGCACACTGAGCGTATGTTTGCCGCACACTGAGCGTATGTTTGCCGCACACTGAGCGTATGTTTACCGCACACTGAGCGTATGTTTGCCGCACACTGAGCGTATGTTTACCGCACACTGAGCGTATGTTTGCCGCACACTGAGCGTATGTTTGCCGCACACTGAGCGTATGTTTGCCGCACACTGAGCGTATGTTTACCGCACACTGAGCGTATGTTTGCCGCACACTGAGCGTATGTTTGCCGCACACTGAGAGTATGTTTACCGCACACTGAGCGTATGTTTACCGCACACTGAGCGTATGTTTGCCGCACACTGAGCGTATGTTTACCGCACACTGAGCGTATGTTTACCGCACACTGAGCGTATGTTTACCGCACACTGAGCGTATGTTTGCCGCACACTGAGCGTATGTTTACCGCACACTGAGCGTATGTTTGCCGCACACTGAGCGTATGTTTACCGCACACTGAGCGTATGTTTACCGCACACTGAGCGTATGTTTACCGCACACTGAGCGTATGTTTGCCGCACACTGAGCGTATGTTTGCCGCACACTGAGCGTATGTTTGCCGCACACTGAGCGTATGTTTACCGCACACTGAGCGTATGTTTGCCGCACACTGAGCGTATGTTTACCGCACACTGAGCGTATGTTTACCGCACACTGAGCGTATGTTTAACGCACACTGAGCGTATGTTTAACGCACACTGAGCGTATGTTTAACGCACACTGAGCGTATGTTTGCCGCACACTGAGCGTATGTTTGCCGCACACTGAGCGTATGTTTACCGCACACTGAGCGTATGTTTACCGCACACTGAGCGTATGTTTACCGCACACTGAGCGTATGTTTACCGCACACTGAGCGTATGTTTGCCGCACACTGAGCGTATGTTTACCGCACACTGAGCGTATGTTTACCGCACACTGAGAGTATGTTTACCGCACACTGAGTGTCAGAATCCCACAATTTACCCATTCGTTCAGCCTGAAACCACTTGTGTCCATAAACGCTCGTTTTTTGGGGTCGACAACTCTGTAATAAGAAATAAGTCTCTATAAGCTGTGTTTTTTGTTATAAGTCAAAGATGATGAGGAGGCAGCTTCAAGCAACACAGGCTCAATGGAGACGGTGGGATTGTTCGGTGTGGGCGTGGCCTAAATGCGCTCTGTCTCTATAATAGAGGAGGACGTGGGATTCTGTAGCGGAAACTGTGAAATGCACAAGACTGTTGATACCGTGATCCTGTACGTCCTTCTGCTGGCCGGCCTCGGGCCTTGGCTCGGGTCTGGCGGTGTTGAGAGTGTCTCTCTCGGGTCTGGCGGTGTTGAGAGTGTCTCTCTCGGGTCTGGCGGTGTTGAGCGCGTCTCTCTCGGCCGGCGTGAGCAGCTTCTGTCTGAGAGGCTTGAGGTTGAAGGCCTGAAACGCTTTCTTCTCCTCCTGCGGGGCCGCGGCGGGCTCCGGCTCCTCATCCTCCTTCAGGGCCATGCGCTCCTCCTTGCGGATGACCTCGAGCTCCAGCTGGATCTGCTTGTACTTCAGGAGCAGCGCCTCGAAGCTCTCGTCCACCACCGGGGCTTTGGGGAAGCTGTTCCCCGCTCTCCTGGCCTGACTCCTGCCAGCCGGCTTCTCTGAGACACAGCCGTCAAGAAGCAGCACACACACGTGACACCAGCATCCTTCTCTCACACACACGTGACACCAGCATCCTTCTCTCACACACACACACTCTCTCTCACACACACACACACACGTGACACCAGCATCCTTCTCTCACACACACACACTCTCTCTCACACACACACACACACGTGACACCAGCATCCTTCTCTCTCACACACATACACACACACACACACACGTGACACCAGCATCCTTCTCTCACACACACGAGACACCAGCATCCTTCTCTCACACACACACACTCTCTCTCACACACACACGTGACACCAGCATCCTTCTCACACACACACACGTGACACCAGCATCCTTCTCACACACACACACACGACACCAGCATCTTTCACACACACACACACACACACACACAAGACACCAGCATCTTTCACACACATACACACACACAAGACACCAGCATCTTTCACACACACACACACACACACACACACGACACCAGCATCTTTCACACACACACACACACACGACACCTGCATCTTTCACACACACACACACACACACACACACACACACACACACACACACACACACACACACACACGACACCTGCATCTTTCACACACACACACACACTGGACACCACTATCCTTACTAGAGAACTAGAACTATAGACACACATCCAAACTTTAAAGGATTAGTTCATCTCAAAATGAAAAGATCCTGATAATTTACTCCCCCCAATGCCATCCAAGATATCCATGTCTGTCTTTCCTCAGTGGAAGAGAAATTAAATTTGAGGAAAACATTTCAAGATTTTTCAATGGACTTCAACGGTAACCAAATTGTCGCTTTCAACACTCGAAATCAAAGCAGTTTCAAAGGCTGTGCACGACCCAGCTGAGGAAGAGGGTCTTGTCCAGCGAAGCGATCGTCATTTTCTAAAAAAAATAAAAATGTATATACTTTATAGCCATAATTGTTGGTCTTGTGCTGGTCTGCGACGCGCCAGGCATTACACGAAAGGACCATTTTAAACAATAAACTGACAAAAAGACAAATATATGTCATTCAACATAAAATACAATTTGAACGATCCTCCTCCTCCACGCTTGTAAACAATGGGGCGGCACTTCCGCCTACGTCCAGCGTGACCTTTCCAACGTGATGACGTGATGCCTGGCGCGTCGCAGACCAGCACACGACCAACAATTGTGGTTAAAAAGTATACATTTTTTATTTTTTTTAGAAAATGAAAGACATGACCATCTTGGATGGCACTGAGGTGAGTATATTATCAGGAAATTTTCATTTGGAGGTAAACTAATCCTTTAAAGCACAAGGAGATCGGTGAGACATTGGAAGAGGAATATAAAAGTGTTAATGTAAATACAGCAGGCATATCATGACAGCATATTATTGTGGTACCAGATTATTTGGTAACACTTTAATTTACAGAGTTCTTGTTACATGTTATATGTACTTATAATAATAATAACGTTAAATTATGCATAATTACAAGCAACTAGCCCTCAACCAAACCTAAATCCTAGCCTAACCCTATAGTAAGTACATGTAGTTGCTTAATATTACTCAGTACTTACATTTATAATTACAATGTAACAATGACACCCTAAAAATAAAGTGTAACCTAATTTCATATCGCGGTTATACCGTGATATCCTCAAACAGTGTTACTGTGGTGCGGCTGATGCAAGGATACGCTTCCTCCCGGGAGACTCGATCCTGCAGCCGCGTTTCTCCGTCCAGTCGCGGGTCCAGTCGCGGTACCTGAAGCGGCCCAACGCGCCGTGACTGCGCTCCCAGAAGCCGGACCGCGGCGTCGCGTCGAAGGGGAAGGGCGGGTGAGCGGCTCTCAGCGGCAGCGGGGCGTTATTGTTGAGCCCCGGTCCCGGTAAATGCGCTCTCTTGTTCATCGCGGGCCGGTTGGGCCGGGCGCGTCGCGGAGGCCTCCTGTTCTGCCTCTGCGGCTCGTCGTCGAAGATTTCTCCGTCCTCCAGCTCGCCTTCCTCTTTAGGAGACGCGCCGCTCGAGTTGACCTCCATTACTAATCCTGTCGGAGATTTAGACGCGTTTATTTATGATTCATGCTGATAACTGGGATTGAATTCTTCGTATCGCGCAAGAGAAGCGTCACACGCTCGAGTAAGCGGCTCTCAGCGGAACATCACACTCATCTCAGCTCCACTTCCGAGTCTCGCGAGACTGCACGCACTTCCCGTGTGCGGGGAAATGTTGAGGTTTGGCGAGTCAACGTTTTTTTTTGTGTGCTAAATTCATATTCATACATTTAAATACAGTTTTTTAATATAACTATAATGATTATTATAATGAAATTAAAGGTGAATAGAAATATAAAAAACGTTTTTTATATTTCTATTCACCTTTAATTTCATTATAACAATCATGACAAAAGCCCATCAAATTACTCAAAGTTTAAACTGAAAATATAAAAACTAAATTAAATGATTAATATTATTAGTAAGATTGTTTTGGATTAATACAGATGTGGAGTTCTCAAGCGGGTTTAAAAGAATGTTTTATATGAACATTCAGTTTACAGTGTGAAACAGCTAAATTAGAACACAACAATAAGTATTATGAAAATAATACAAAAATATCAACGTGTAGTTGATATAAAAAATATAAAGAAATCTAAAGAATAGTAGAAGAAAACACCGCCGTAAGCGGTGCTGTGGCGCTGTTCTGCTAATTGACGTCAGATCCGCTACTCCTGTTGACAGACCGCAGAGCGCTTCCGGTCGTGTCTTGCGCCGTCGTGTTTTCGTGAAATATT
>CM060640.1:1215000-1265000 GCA_030578275.1 Meda fulgida
GTGTGTGTGTGTGTGTGGTCTCACGGCTCTTGTGTTGTCCAGGCTCCCACATCTCGTCAGACAGGAGTGTTCTGCACAGCCTGGTGTCGTGGGCTCACACACACGCGAGCGGCTGCCGCTCCCCCCCCGGCCTGCAGGAGGCGCTGGAGGGCCCGTGCCGAGGCGCGCTGAAGCTGGTGTGGGTGTGTGTGGACGGGCACAGCTACGAGATGGACACCCGGTCCAGCGCTGCGGCTCAGTGTGAGGACAGAGCTCAGACACACAGCGATCAGCAGCGGAGACCTAACAGCGCTAACACACGCGCGGAAGCCAGCGGGACACCAGGTGCGGCCCGACACACAACCCTCACAACACAACACACCTGCAGCACACCCCACACAACCCTCACAATACACCTGCAGCGCATCCCACACAACCCTCACAACACAACACACCTGCAGCGCCTCCCACACAACCCTCACAACACAACACACCTGCAGCGCATCCCACACAACCCTCACAACACACCTGCAGCGCATCCCACACAACCCTCACAACACAACACACCTGCAGCGCATCCCACACAACCCTCACAACACACCTGCAGCACATCCCACACAACCCTCACAACACAACACACCTGCAGCGCATCCCACACAACCCTCACAATACACCTGCAGCGCATCCCACACAACCCTCACAACACAACACACCTGCAGCTCATCCCACACAACCCTCACAACACAACACACCTGCAGCGCATCCCACACAACCCTCACAACACACCTGCAGCGCATCCCACACAACCCTCACAACACAACACACCTGCAGCGCATCCCACACAACCCTCACAACACACCTGCAGCACATCCCACACAACCCTCACAACACAACACACCTGCAGCGCATCCCACACAACCCTCACAACACACCTGCAGCACATCCCACACAACCCTCACAACACACCTGCAGCGCATCCCACACAACCCTCACAACACAACACACCTGCAGCGCATCCCACACAACCCTCACAACACAACACACCTGCAGCGCATCCCACACAACCCTCACAACACACCTGCAGCGCATCTCACACAACCCTCACAACACACCTGCAGCGCATCCAACACAACCCTCACAACACAACACACCTGCAGTGCATCCCACACA
Source organism: Meda fulgida (assembly GCA_030578275.1). NCBI lineage: Eukaryota > Metazoa > Chordata > Actinopteri > Cypriniformes > Leuciscidae > Meda > Meda fulgida. The sequence goes on from CM060640.1 coordinate 1,216,150, forward strand.
ACCCTCACAACACACCTGCAGCACATCCCACACAACCCTCACAACACAACACACCTGCAGCGCATCCCACACAACCCTCACAGCACACCTGCAGCGCATCCCACACAACCCTCACAACACAACACACCTGCAGCGCATCCCACACAACCCTCACAACACACCTGCAGCGTATCCCACACAACCCTCACAACACACCTGCAGCGCATCCCACACAACCCTCACAACACACCTGCAGCGCATCCAACACAACCCTCACAACACAACACACCTGCAGTGCATCCCACACAACCCTCACAACACACCTGCAGCACATCCCACACAACCCTCACAACACAACACACCTGCAGCGCATCCCACACAACCCTCACAGCACACCTGCAGCGCATCCCACACAACCCTCACAACACAACACACCTGCAGCGCATCCCACACAACCCTCACAACACACCTGCAGCGTATCCCACACAACCCTCACAACACACCTGCAGCGCATCCCACACAACCCTCACAACACACCTGCAGCGCATCCCACACAACCCTCACAACACAACACACCTGCAGCGCATCCCACACAACCCTCACAACACACCTGCAGCGTATCCCACACAACCCTCACAACACACCTGCAGCGCATCCCACACAACCCTCACAACACAACACACCGGCAGCGCATCCCACACAACCCTCACAACACAACACACCTGCAGCGCATCCCACACAACCCTCACAACACACCTGCAGCGCATCCCACACAACCCTCACAACACACCTGCAGCGCATCCCACACAACCCTCACAACACACCTGCAGCGCATCCCACACAACCCTCACAACACACCTGCAGCGCATCCCACACAACCCTCACAACACACCTGCAGCGCATCCCACACAACCCTCACAACACACCTGCAGCGCATCCCACACAACCCTCACAACACAACACACCTGCAGCGCATCCCACACAACCCTCACAACACACCTGCAGCGCATCCCACACAACCCTCACAACACAACACACCTGCAGCGCATCCCACACAACCCTCACAACACACCTGCAGCGCATCCCACACAACCCTCACAACACACCTGCAGCGCATCCCACACAACCCTCACAACACACCTGCAGCGCATCCCACACAACCCTCACAACACACCTGCAGCACATCCCACACAACCCTCACAACACACCTGCAGCGCATCCCACTCAACCCTCACAACACACCTGCAGCACACCCCACACAACCCTCACAACACACCTGCAGCGCATCTCACACAACCCTCACAACACACCTGCAGCGCATCTCACACAACCCTCACAACACAACACACCTGCAGCGCATCCCACACAACCCTCACAACACACCTGCAGCGCATCCCACACAACCCTCACAACACAACACACCTGCAGCGCATCCCACACAACCCTCACAACACACCTGCAGCGCATCTCACACAACCCTCACAACACAACACACCTGCGGCGCATCCCACACAACCCTCACAACACAACACACCTGCAGCGCATCCCACACAACCCTCACAACACAACACACCTGCAGCGCATCCCACACAACCCTCACAACACAACACACCGGCAGCGCATCCCACACAACCCTCACAACACAACACACCTGCAGCGCATCCCACACAACCCTCACAACACACCTGCAGCGCATCCCACACAACCCTCACAACACACCTGCAGCGCATCCCACACAACCCTCACAACACACCTGCAGCGCATCCCACACAACCCTCACAACACACCTGCAGCGCATCCCACACAACCCTCACAACACACCTGCAGCGCATCCCACACAACCCTCACAACACACCTGCAGCGCATCCCACACAACCCTCACAACACAACACACCTGCAGCGCATCCCACACAACCCACACAACACACCTGCAGCGCATCCCACACAACCCTCACAACACAACACACCTGCAGCGCATCCCACACAACCCTCACAACACACCTGCAGCGCATCCCACACAACCCTCACAACACACCTGCAGCGCATCCCACACAACCCTCACAACACACCTGCAGCGCATCCCACACAACCCTCACAACACACCTGCAGCACATCCCACACAACCCTCACAACACACCTGCAGCGCATCCCACTCAACCCTCACAACACACCTGCAGCACACCCCACACAACCCTCACAACACACCTGCAGCGCATCTCACACAACCCTCACAACACACCTGCAGCGCATCTCACACAACCCTCACAACACAACACACCTGCAGCGCATCCCACACAACCCTCACAACACACCTGCAGCGCATCCCACACAACCCTCACAACACAACACACCTGCAGCGCATCCCACACAACCCTCACAACACACCTGCAGCGCATCTCACACAACCCTCACAACACAACACACCTGCGGCGCATCCCACACAACCCTCACAACACAACACACCTGCAGCGCATCCCACACAACCCTCACAACACAACACACCTGCAGCGCATCCCACACAACCCTCACAACACACCTGCAGCGCATCCCACACAACCCTCACAACACACCTGCAGCGCATCCCACACAACCCTCACAACACAACACACCTGCAGCGCCTCCCACACAACCCACACAACCCTCACAACACACCTGCAGCGCATCCCACACAACCCTCACAACACACCTGCAGCGCATCCCACAAAACCCTCACAACACACCTGCAGCGCATCTCACACAACCCTCACAACACACCTGCAGCGCATCCCACACAACCCTCACAACACACCTGCAGCACATCCCACACAACCCTCACAACACAACGCACCTGCAGCGCCTCCCACACAACCCTCACAACACACCTGCAGCGCATCCCACACAACCCTCACAACACACCTGCAGCGCATCCCACACAACCCTCACAACACAACACACCTGCAGCGCATCCCACACAACCCTCACAACACACCTGCAGCGCATCCCACAAAACCCTCACAACACACCTGCAGCGCATCCCACACAACCCTCACAACACACCTGCAGCGCATCCCACACAACCCTCACAACACACCTGCAGCGCATCTCACACAACCCTCACAACACACCTGCAGCGCATCCCACACAACCCTCACAACACACCTGCAGCGCATCCCACACAACCCTCACAACACAACACACCTGCAGCGCATCCCACACAACCCTCACAACACAACACACCTGCAGCGCATCCCACACAACCCTCACAACACACCTGCAGCACATCCCACACAACCCTCACAACACAACACACCTGCAGCGCATCCCACACAACCCTCACAACACAGCACACCTGCAGCGCCTCCCACACAACCCTCACAACACACCTGCAGCGTATCCCACACAACCCTCACAACACACCTGCAGCGCATCCCACACAACCCTCACAACACACCTGCAGCGCATCCCACACAACCCTCACAACACACCTGCAGCACATCCCACACAACCCTCACAACACACCTGCTGCGCATCCCACACAACCCTCACAACACACCTGCAGCGCATCCCACAAAACCCTCACAACACACCTGCAGCGCATCTCACACAACCCTCACAACACACCTGCAGCGCATCCCACACAACCCTCACAACACAACACACCTGCAGCGCATCCAACACAACCCTCACAACACTGCTGCAGCACAACCCTCACAACACAACACACCTGTAGCGCATCCCACACAACCCTCACAACACAACACACCTGCCGCACATCCCACACAACCCTCACAACACAACACACCTGCAGCGCATCTCACACAACCCTCACAACACACCTGCAGCACATCCCACACAACCCTCACAGCACAACACACCTGCAGCACACCCCACACAACCCTCACAACACACCTGCAGCGCATCCCACACAACCCTCACAACACACCTGCAGCACATCCCACACAACCCTCACAACACACCTGCAGCACATCCCACACAACCCTCACAACACAACACACCTGCAGCACATCCCACACAACCCTCACAACACACCTGCAGCGCATCCCACACAACCCTCACAACACACCTGCAGCACATCCCACACAACCCTCACAACACAACACACCTGCAGCGCATCTCACACAACCCTCACAACACACCTGCAGCACACCCCACACAACCCTCACAACACACCTGCAGCGCATCCCACACAACCCTCACAACACACCTGCAGCACATCCCACACAACCCTCACAACACACCTGCAGGACATCCCACACAACCCTCACAACACAACACACCTGCAGCACATCCCACACAACCCTCACAACACACCTGCAGCGCATCCCACACAACCCTCACAACACACCTGCAGCACATCCCACACAACCCTCACAACACAACACACCTGCAGCGCATCCCACACAACCCTCACAACACACCTGCAGCGCATCCCACACAACCCTCACAACACACCTGCAGCGCATCCCACACAACCCTCACAACACAACACACCTGCAGCACATCCCACACAACCCTCACAACACACCTGCAGCGCATCTCACACAACCCTCACAACACACCTGCAGCGCATCCCACACAACCCTCACAACACAACACACCTGCAGCGCATCCCACACAACCCTCACAACACACCTGCAGCGCATCTCACACAACCCTCACAACACACCTGCAGCGCATCCCACACAACCCTCACAACACAACACACCTGCAGCGCATCCCACACAACCCTCACAACACACCTGCAGCGCATCTCACACAACCCTCACAACACAACACACCTGCGGCGCATCCCACACAATCCTCACAACACAACACACCTGCAGCGCATCCCACACAACCCTCACAACACACCTGCAGCGCATCCCACACAACCCTCACAACACACCTGCAGCGCATCCCACACAACCCTCACAACACACCTGCAGCGCATCCCACACAACCCTCACAACACAACACACCTGCAGCGCATCCCACACAACCCTCACAACACACCTGCAGCACATCCCACACAACCCTCACAACACACCTGCAGCACATCCCACACAACCCTCACAACACAACACACCTGCAGCGCATCCTTCACAACCCTCACAACACACCTGCAGCGCATCTCACACAACCCTCACAACACACCTGCAGCGCATCCCACACAACCCTCACAACACACCTGCAGCGCATCCCACACAACCCTCACAACACAACACACCTGCAGCGCATCCCACACAACCCTCAAAACACACCTGCAGCGCATCCCACACAACCCTCACAACACACCTGCAGCACATCCCACACAACCCTCACAACTCACCAGCAGCACATCCCACACAACCCTCACAACACAACACACCTGCAGCGCATCCCACACAACCCTCACAACACAACACACCTGCAGCGCATCCCACACAACCCTCACAACACACCTGCAGCACATCCCACACAACCCTCACAACACACCTGCAGCGCATCCCACACAACCCTCACAACACAACACACCTGCAGCGCATCCCACACAACCCTCACAACACAACACACCTGCAGCACACCCCACACAACCCTCACAACACAACACACCTGCAGCTCATCCCACACAACCCTCACAACACACCTGCAGCACATCCCACACAACCTTCACAGCACAACACACCTGCAGCGCATCCCACTCAACCCTCACAACACACCTGCAGCGCATCCCAAACAACCCTCACAACACACCTGCAGCTCATCCCACACAACCCTCACAACACAACACACCTGCAGCACATCCCACACAACCCTCACAGCACAACACACCTGCAGCGCATCCCACTCAACCCTCACAACACACCTGCAGCGCATCCCACACAACCCTCACAACACACCTGCAGCACATCCCACACAACCCTCACAACACACCTGCAGCGCATCCCACACAACCCTCACAACACAACACACCTGCAGCGCATCCCACACAACCCTCACAACACACCTGCAGCGCATCCCACACAACCCTCACAACACAACACACCTGCAGCGCATCCCACACAACCCTCACAACATAACACACCTGCAGCGCATCCCACACAACCCTCACAACACAACACACCTGCAGCGCATCCCACACAACCCTCACAACACACCTGCAGCGCATCCCACACAACCCTCACAACACCACACACCTGCAGCGCATCCCACACAACCCTCACAACACACCTGCAGCGCATCCCACACAACCCTCACAACACACCTGCAGCGCATCCCACACAACCCTCACAACACAACACACCTGCAGCGCATCCCACATAACCGTCCCGTCTCCGCCCGATGCCCTCCCGTCTCCGCTGGATGACCTCCCGTCTCCGCTGAATGCCCTCCCGTCTCCGCTGGATGCCCTCCCGTCTCCGCTGGATGCCCTCCCGTCTCCGCTCTATGCCCTCCCGTCTCCGCTGGATGCCCTCCCGTCTCCGCTGAATGCCCTCCCGTCTCCGCTGAATGCCCTCCCGTCTCCGCTGGATGCCCTCCCGTCTCCGCTGAATGCCCTCCCGTCTCCGCTGGATGACCTCCCGTGTCCGCTCTATGCCCTCCCATCTCCGCTCTATGCCCTCCCGTCTCCGCTCGAAGCCGTCCCGTCTCCGCTGGATGCCCTCCCGTCTCCGCTGGATGCCCTCCCGTCTCCGCTGAATGCCCTCCCGTCTCCGCTGGATGACCTCCCGTGTCCGCTCTATGCCCTCCCGTCTCCGCTCTATGCCCTCCAGTCTCCGCTCGAAGCCGTCCCGTCTCCGCTGGATGCCCTCCCGTGTCCGCTGGATGCCCTCCCGTCTCCGCTGGATGCCCTCCCGTCTCCGCTCTATGCCCTCCCGTGTCCGCTGGATGCCCTCCCGTCTCCGCTGAATGCCCTCCCGTCTCCGCTGAATGCCCTCCCGTCTCCGCTGAATGCCCTCCCGTCTCCGCTGGATGACCTCCCGTGTCCGCTCTATGCCCTCCCGTCTCCGCTCTATGCCCTCCCGTCTCCGCTCGAAGCCCTCCCGTCTCCGCTGGATGCCCTCCCGTCTCCGCTGGATGCCCTCCCGTCTCCGCTGAATGCCCTCCCGTCTCCGCTGGATGACCTCCCGTGTCCGCTCTATGCCCTCCCGTCTCCGCTCTATGCCCTCCAGTCTCCGCTCTATGCCCTCCAGTCTCCGCTCGAAGCCGTCCCGTCTCCGCTGGATGCCCTCCCGTGTCCGCTGGATGCCCTCCTGTCTCCGCTGGATGCCCTCCCGTCTCCGCTCTATGCCCTCCCGTGTCCGCTGGATGCCCTCCCGTCTCCGCTCTATGCCCTCCCGTGTCCGCTGGATGCCCTCCCGTCTCCGCTCTATGCCCTCCCGTGTCCGCTCTATGCCCTCCCGTCTCCGCTCGAAGCCGTCCCGTCTCCGCTCGATGTCGTCATTGTGCAGCTATATGCAGTTCTCTCGCATCAACACACGCAGTGTCTGTTCTCTCATCACCATGCTTCCTGCGGGAGACACAGAGAAAAGCAGAGGACCCAACATTGAACCCTGTGGCACACCATACTGTGATTGATATGACATTTCTACACTTACATAAATTGTTACTGGTCAAATAAATACAACCTATTGCCATTGCCAATCACAAACTCACATGCTTGTGTACAGTTCTCTTTTCCCAATCAAATTGTCAGATTGTGTAAAGACACTATATTGTGTGTGTGTGGGTTTGCTGTTCCAGACGCATGTGAGGAGACGACCCCTTCGGTGGCTCCACTGCTCGAGGACAGAGACGATGCGGACAGTGATCTCTCAGACAGGTACACACACACACACTCTCTCAGACAGGTACACACACACACTCTCAGACAGGTACACACACACTCTCTCAGACAGGTACACACACACTCTCAGACAGGTAAACACACACTCTCAGACAGGTACACACACACTCTCTCAGACAGGTACACACACACTCTCAGACAGGTACACACACACTCTCAGACAGGTACACACACTCTCAGACAGGTACACACGCACACTCTCAGACAGGTACACACACTCTCAGACAGATACACACACACACACTCTCAGACAGGTACACACACACTCTCAGACAGGTACACACACACACACACTCTCAGACAGGTACACACACACTCTCAGACAGGTACACACACTCTCTCAGACAGGTACACACACACACACACACACTCTCTGTCAGGTACACACACTCTCAGACAGGTACACACACACTCTCAGACAGGTACACACACTCTCTCAGACAGGTACACACACACACACTCTCAGACAGGTACACACACACACACACTCTCAGACAGGTACACACACACACTCTCAGACAGGTACACACACACACTCTCAGACAGGTACACACGCTCTCAGACAGGTACACACACTCTCAGACAGGTACACACACACGCTCTCAGTCAGGTACACACACTCTCAGTCAGGTACACACACACTCTCAGACAGGTACACACACACACACACTCTCAGTCAGGTACACACACTCTCAGACAGGTACACAAACACTCTCAGACAGGTACACACATACACTCTCTCAGACAGGTACACACTCTCAGACAGGTACACAAACACTCTCAGACAGGTACACACACACACGCTCTCAGACAGGTACACACGCTCTCAGACAGGTACACACACACACACACTCTCAGTCAGGTACACACACTCTCAGACAGGTACACAAACACTCTCAGACAGGTACACACATACACTCTCTCAGACAGGTACACACACTCTCAGACAGGTCACGCTCTCAGTCAGGTTACACACGGCTCTCAGTCAGGTACACACGCTTCTGTCAGGTACACACAACTTCTCAGTCAGGTTACACACGCTCTCAGTCAGGTACACACACTCTTAGACAGGTACACACACTCATAGAACAGGTACACACGTCCTCAGTCAGGTACCACACGCTTAGGACAGGTAACCACGTCTCAGTCAGGTACCACACTTTAGAAGGTACACACGCTCTCAGTCAGGTACACACACTCTTAAGAAGGGTACACACGCTCTCAGTCAGGTACACACACTCTTAGACAGGTACCCACACACTTCTCAGACGTTACACACCACTTCAGGCAAGGTACCACACATACACATTCTGAAGGGACACACACACACCACTCTCAGACAGGTACACACACTCTCATGTTAGGTTCCACACAACTCACACAGGTACACAACACACTCTCAGACAGGTACACACACTCCAGATAGGTACACACCACTTCAGACAGGTCAAACCACACAACACTCTCAGCAGGTACACACACTCTCAGACAGGTTACACACACACTCTTCAGGACAGGTACCACACTAACACACTCTCAGTAGGTACACACCCTCTCAGACAGGGTAACATACACACACTCTCAGACAGGTACACTCACACTCTCTTCGACCAGGTATACACACACACACTCTCTCAGACAGGTACACACACACATTCTCAGACAGGTAACAACACACCCTCTCAGACAGGTAACACACGCTCTCAGAAGGTACACACACTCTCTGACAGGTACAACACGCTCTCTGTAGGTTACACACTCTCAGTCAGGTACACACACACTCTCAGACAGGTACACACACAACCTCGCTCTCAGTCAGGTAAACACTCTCAGGACAGGTACACACACACACACACACTCTCAGACAGGTACACACACACACACTCTCTGACAGGTACACACGCTCTCAGACAGGTACACACAATACACTCCTCTCTGGACAGGTACACACGCTCTAAGTCAGGACACACACTCTCAGTCAGGTACCACACGCTCTTCAGTAGGTGGTACTACACACACTCTCAGACAGGTACACACACCACTCTCAGTCAGGGACACACCACTCTTAGACAGGTACACAACACACACTCTAGACAGTACAAACACTTCTCAGAAGGTACACCACACACTCTCGTCGGCTACACACACTCTTTAGACAGGTACACACAACTCTCTCAGACAGGTTACACACTCTTCGACTGGTACAACACACACTCGGACAGGTACACACGCTCTCAGAAGGTACACACACACGCTTCAGTCAGGTTCACAGCTACTCAGTGAGGTACACACACTCTCAGACAGGTAACCCACACACTCTCAGTCTGGTACACACACTCTTAGACAGGTACACACACAACTTCTCAGACTTGTACACACACTCTCGGACAGGTACCACACACACCACACACTCTCAAGTCAGGTACACACACACACACACACACTCTCGACAGGTACACACACACACTCTCAGACAGGTACACACACTCTCAGATTGGTACACACACTCTCAGACAGCTACACACACACACTTCAGTTAAGGTACACACACTCTCAGACCTCCCCAGGGGTACACACCACACACACTATCAGACAGGTACACACACTCTCATAAGGTACACACCACTCTCAGAAAGGTACACACACACACTTCAGTCAGGTACACACACTCTTAGGACAGGTTACACACACCACTCTCTCAGACAGGTTAACACACACTCTCAGTTCAGTACACACACTTCAGACAGGTACACACACACCACACTCTCAGAAGGTACACCACACTCTCAGACAGGTACTCCACACTCTCAGCAGGTACAACACGGCTCTCAGACAGGTTACCACACACACGCTTTCAGTAGTACACACGCTCTCAGTAGGTACCACTACTCAAGACAGGTAAAACACTATCAGACAGGTACACCACTTCAGACAGGTACACACGCTTCAGACAGAGTACACAACACCTACTCAGGTCAGGTAAACAGCTCTCAGTCAGGTACACACACTCTAGACAGGTACACACACACACTCTCAGTCAGGTACCAATTCTTGACAGGTACACACAACACTCTCTCAGACATGATACACCACACTCTCCGGCAGGTACACACACACACACACACTCTCAGAAAGGTACTCACACACACACACCCACTCTCAGGGACAGGTTAACACACAACACTCTCAGACAGGTACACACACTCACTCAGATAGGTACCACACATTCTCAGGTCAGGTACACACACTCTACGAGGCTAACACACAGTCTCTCAGTCAGGTACCACGCTCTCAGACAGGTACCTCATCACAAACACTCTTTGTCAGGTACACACACTCTTAGACAGGTCACACCACACTATCTCAAGAATGTAAACACACTCTCCGACAGGTACACACCACACACACACACACTCTTCAGACAGGTACACACCACACACTCTCAGACCAGGTACACACACACTCTTCTCAGACAGGTAACACACACACACTCTTCAGACAGGTTCACACACACACTCTCAGGAAAGGTACACACGCTCTCAGACAGGTACACACTCTCTCTGTCAGGTACCACAACACTCTCTGTCAGGTACACGCTATCAGTCAGTTACACACACTCTTAGGCAGGTACACACACACACTCTCAGTCAGGTACACACACTCTCGACAGGTTACACACGGCTCTCTCAGTCAGGGTACACAACTTTAGGCAGGTTACACACACACTCTCGCAGACATGTAAACGTCATCTCAGACAGGTAACACACACACAACACACTCTCAGTCAGGTACACACACTCGCAGACAGGTACACACACACACTCTATCAGACAGGTAACACGCTCTCCCCAGACGGTACACACACTCTCTCAGGACAGGTACACACTCTCAGGACGGTACACAAACACCCGACTCAGACAGGTTACACACACACACACTCTCTCGACAGGTACACACACACACTCTCTCAGACAGGGTACACACTTCTGTCAGGTACACACCACTCTCAGTCAGGTACTCACAACTTCAGGACAGGTACTCACACACACTTTCCGAAGGTAACTCGCTCTCAGACAGGTACACACACACACATCTTCAGACCGGTTCCACACACACACACCACATCTCAGTCAGGTACACACACACTCTCAGACAGGTAACACACACACTCTTCAGACAGGTACACACACTCTCTCAGGACAGGTACACACTCTCAGACAGGTACACACTCTCAGACAGGTACGCACACTCTCTCAGTCAGGTACACACACTCTCAGACAGGTTACCCCACACACACACCACGCTTCAGGACAGGTACACACACTCTCAGACAGGTACACAACCCGCTCTCAGTCAGGTACACCAAACTCTCAGAAGGTACACACGGCTCTCAGTCAAGGTACACACACTCTCAGAAAGTAACACACGTCTCAGTCTGGTACACACATCTCAGACAGGTTAGGTACACACGCTCTTCTAGACAGGTACACACACTCTCAGACAGGTTACACACACTTCAGTCTGGTACACACGCTTCAGACAGGTACACACACTCTCAGACAGGTACAACACACGCTCTCGTTCAAGGTTAAACACGTCTCAGACAGGATACACAGGTTACACACGCTCTCAGGACAGGTACCTCACACACTCTCAGTCAGGTACACCACGCTCTCAGTCAGGTACACCACACACACTCTTCAGTCAGGTTCACACACTCTCAGTCAGGTACACATGCTCTCAGACAGGTAACACAACACCTTCAGTCAGGTACACACACTCAGTCAGGTACACACGCTCTCAGACAGGTACACACACACACTCTGTCAGGTACACTCACTCTTAGACCAGGTACACACACCACTCTCTCAGACTGTACACACTCTCAGACAGGTACACACACCAACTCTCAGAAGGTACACACACACACACACACACACTCTCAGGAGGTACTCACACTCTCAGATAGGTACACACACTCTCAGTTCAGGTACACACACTCTCAGACAGCTACACACACACGCTCTCAGTCAGGTACACACACTCTGTCAGGTTAACACACGCTCTCAGACAGGTACACACACACACTTAGTCAGGTACACACACTCTTAGACAGGTACCACACACTCTCTCAGCATGACAACACACTCTAGACATAACACAACACAACACCACACTCTCAGTCAGGTACACACGCTCTCTCGAAGGTACACCACACTCTCAGTTCAGGTACCAGCTCTCAGTCAGGTACACACACTCTTAGACAGGTACACACAACTCTCTCCCCTGACATGGTACACACACTCTCAGACAGGTACACACAACACTACTCTTCTCAGGGACAGGGTACAACACACACACACACATCTCAGACAGTACACACACTCTCAGATAGGTACACTCCTCTCATTCAGGTACATACACACTCTAGCTGCTACACACACACGCTCTCAGTCAGATACACACACTCTGTCAGGTACACAGCTCTTCAGGACAGTACAACACACACTCTCAGTCAGGTACACACATCTTAGACAGGTATCACAGCACACTCTCTCAGACATGACACCACACTCTCAGAACAGGTACACAACACACACACACACACACTCTCAGTCAGGGACACACGCTTCTCAGACAGGTAACACACGCTCTAAGTCAGTACACACCCTCTTAGACCGGTACACACGCACTTCTAGGACTGTAACACACTCTCCAGACAGGTTACCCAACACCGCACACACACACACACACTCTCAGTCAGGTAACGCACTCTCAGGACAGAGTTACACAACACAACACACTCTCAGACAGTAACACTCACGCTTCAGGTCAGGTACACACGCTCCAGACAGGTACACACACACGCCTTCTGACAGGTACACACACAGCTCTCAGTCAGGTCCACACATCTCAGTAGGCTACCACCACTCTCAGACAGGTACACACGCTCTCAGGACAGGTACACACACACTCTCAGTCAGGTACACACTCTCTCAGACAGGTCAACGCATCTCAGTCAGGTACACAGCTCTCAGACAGTACACACGTTTCAGACAGGTAACACACTCTCAGGACAGGTACCCACGCTTCAGTAAGGACACACATCTTAGACAGGGTACACACACACATTCAGTCAGGTACACACACTCTCTGACAGGTCACACGCTCTCAGTCAGGTACACACCTCTTAGACAGGTACACACCTCTCTCTCAGACATCGTAAACGCACTCTCAGTCAGGTACACACACACACACCACATCTCAGGACAGGTACACCACTCCACGCTTCTGTCAGGAACACACACTCTCGACAGCTACACACACACACACAACACTCTCAGTCAGGTACACCTTTCACCTCCTTCAGAAGGTACACACCCAACTCTCACAGACAGGTACACCACCGCACTCAGGACAGGTACACACACACAACTCTCTACGACAGGTACACACGCTCTGACAGGTAAACACTCTCTCAGCAGTGTAACACACTCTCAGACAGGTATACACACCTCTCAGACAGGTACACACACTCGCTCTCAGAACAGGTTACACACACACACACTCTCTCAGACAGGGTACCACACACACTCTTCTAGACAGGTACACACTCTCAGTAGGTACACACCACTTCAGTCAGTTACACACACACTCTCAGACGTACACACACACACTCTCTCAGACAGGTACACACGTCTCAGAATTGTAACAAACACCACACTCTCGCTGACAGGTACACCACACACTTCAGTCAGGTTACACACACACTCTAGACAGGTACACACAACACACTCTCTCAGACAGGTACACACACTTCTAGACAGGTACACACATCTCAGACAGGTACACACTCTCAGGACAGTAACAACTCTCTCAGTCAGGTACACACACTCTCAGACAGGTACACACACACACACACACTCTCTCAGGACAGGTACCACAGCTCTCAGGCAGGAACACACACTCTCAGTTCGGGTACACACCCTCTCAGAAGGTACACACACGCTCTCTGTCAGGTAACACCACTTCTCAGCAGGTTACCCACGTCTCAGTCAGGAACCACACACTTCTCAGACAGTACACTCACGCTCTCAGTCAGGTACAACACTCTCAGACAGGTACCCACGCTCTCCGTACAGTACACACGCTCTCAGACAGGTCACACGCTCTCAGACAGGTACACACACTTCAGTCAGGTACACACGCTCTCAGACAGGTATACAACCTCTCAGTCTGGTACACACGCTTCAGAAGGTACACACACTACGCTCTCAGTCAGGTACAACACGCTCTCAGACAGGTACACACGCTCTCAGACAGTACACAACACTCTCAGTACAGGACACACGCTCTTCAGACAGGTAACCACCACTCTCAAGTCAGGTACACCACGCTCTCAGCAGGCACACACACACACTCTCAGTCAGGTACACACACTCTAGTCAGGTACAAACGCTCTTCATACAGGTACACACACACACTTCAGTCAGGTACACACACTCTCAGTCAGGTTACCACACGCTCTCAGACAGGTACACACACAACTTGTCAGGGTACACACACTCTTAGACAGGTTACACAACGACTCTCTCAGGAATTACACACCTCTCAGGACAGGTACCACCACACACACTCTCAGACAGGTACACACACACACCAACACACTCTCTCAGACGTTACACACTCTCTCAGATAGGTACCACATCTCAGTAGGTACACACATCTGCAGACAGCTAACACACACGCTCTCAGTAGGTACACACACTCTGTCAGGTAAAACACGCTCTCAGACAGGTACAACACACACTCTCAGGTCAGGTTACACACACTCTATAGACAGGTACACACACATCTCCAGACATGTACACACACTCTCAGACAGGTACACACACACACACACACACACACTCTCATTCAGGTACACAGTCTCAGACTGGTACACACACTCTCAGGTCAGGTACACACGCTCTCAGACAGGTACACACGCTTCAGTAGGTACACACACTGTAGACAGGTAACACACACTCTTCAGACATGTACACGCACTCTCAGACAGGTACACCACACACACACACTCTCTCAGACAGCTACACACACCACGCTCTCAGGAAGGTACACACACACGCTCTCAGACAGGTTACACACACACGCTTCAGTCAGGTAACCAGCTCTCAGGACAGGTTACACACGCTTTCAGACCCAGGGGGGTAAAACCAACACACACTTCTCAGTCAGGGTACACACACTCTAGACAGTTACACACGCTCTCGTCAGGTACACACGCTCTCAGACAGGTAACACTGCTCTCAGTCAGGTCCCACACACACCAACCTCTCAGGACTGGTAACACACACTCTCAAGTAGGTACACACATCTCAGACAGGTACACACCACTCTCAGTCAGGTACCCACGAGTCAGACAGGTACACACGGCTCTCAGTAAGTACACACAACTCTCCTGTCAGGTACACACACATCTCTGACAGGTACACAACATTCAGTCAGGTACCACACTCTCAGTCAGAGTACACACACCTTCAGTCGGTACACTCACTCTCAGACAGGGTCACCACACACTTCCAGTAGGTACCACCTCTCCAGTCCGGTAACACACACTCTCGTAGGTACACACATCTCAGACAGGGTACACACAGCTCTCAGGACCGGTACACCACGCTCTCAGGTCAGGTACACACGCTGTCAGACCGGTAACCACGCTCTCAGTCAGGTACCCACACTCCAGTCCGGTACAAACGCTCTCAGTCAGGTACCCACACGCTTCTCTGGGACAGGTACACACGCTCTCAGACAGGTACACACGCTCTAGACAGGTACACAAACCTCCAGCAGGTACACAACACACGCTCTCAGTCAGGTAAACCCGACTCAGGCAGGGTTACCCACGCTCTCCGACAGGTTCACACGTTCTCAGACAGGTACACCAAACACGCTCTTCAGACCGGTACACACACCCGCTCTCAGTCAGGTAACCTCAGTCTCAGCCAGGTACACACGCTCTCAGTCAGGATACAACACCGCTCTCAGACAGGTACACACGCTCTCAGTCAGGTACACACACACTCCGCAGGTACCACACGCTCTCCGACAGGTTACCACACACTCTCAGACAGGTACACACACCTCTCAGGTCAGTACACACCACATCTTGTCAGGTACACACGCTCTCAGAAAGGTCGCACGCTCTCAGAAAGGTACAAACACACACGCTCTCGCCAGGTACACACACACGCTCTCAGTCAGGTACACACACTCTCCGTCAGGTACAACATATCAGTTCAGGTACACACGCTCTCGACAGGTCACACACGCTCTCGACAAGGACACACACACGTCTTCAGACAGGTACACACACTCTCAGTCAGGTACACACACTCTCAGACTGGTTACACACGCTCTCAGAACAGGTACACACACTCTCAGACAGTACACCACGGCTTCCCAGTCAGGTACACATGCTCTCAGACAGGTACACACGCTCTCAGACAGGTACCCACGCTCTCAGACAGGTACACACGCCTCTAGACAAGGTACACACACACGCTCTCAGTCATGGTACACACACTCTCAGTAGGTACACACGCTCTCAGACAGGTACACACGCTCTCAGCCAGGTACACACGCTCTCAGTAGGTACACACGCTCTCAGACAGGTCACTCACTCTCCGGCAGGTTACAGCCCGCAGACAGGTACACCACTCTCAGACAGGTACACACACTCTCAGACAGGTACACACTCAGACAGGGTACACACACTCTCAGACAGGATACACAACTCTCCAGTCAGGTTCACACGCTCCTCAGTCAGGTTACACAACGCTCTCAGGACAGGTACACACAACACGCCTTCATTCCGGTAGGTACACACACTCTCAGTCAGGTTACACCGCTCTCAGACAGGTACCACACGGCTCCTCAGACACGGTACACACGCTTAGCAGGGACCTACGCTCTCAGACAGGTACACACCACACGCTCTCAGACATGGTTACACACACACGCTCTCAGTCCGGTACACACGCTCTCAGTCAGGTACACACGCTCTCAGACAGGTACACACGCTCTCCGACAGGTTCACACACACGCTTCTCAGACAGGTCACACCGCTCTCAGACAGGTACACACGCTCTCAGACAGGTCACACGCTCTCAGTCAGGTACACACACTCCTCAGTCAGGTACACAGCGCTCTCAGACAGGTACACACGCTCTCAGACCAGGATTCCACACACTCTCTCAGACATGTACACACACTCTCAGACAGGTCACACACACACCACACACCACTCTCAGACAGGTACACAACCCACACACTCTCAGGACAGGTACACACACTCTCAGATAGGTCCACACACCTCTCACACAGGTACACCACACACACTCTCAGACAGGTACACCACGCTCTCAGACAGGTACCCACCACACCCGCGCTCTAAGACAGGTAACATACACTCTCAGACTGGTACACACACTCTCAGATAGGTACACACACTCTCAGTCAGGTACCACACTCTCAGACTGCTTACACACACACGCTTCAGTAGGTACACACACTCTGTTCAGGTACACACGCTCTCAGACAGTACACACACACACTCTCAGTCTCGGCTACACACACTCTTAGACAGGTACACACACACTCTCTAAGACCAATGTACACACACTCTCAGAACAGGTACACACACACACACTCTCAGAAGGTCACACACACCACACACACACACCTCAGGAAGGTACACACACTCTCCGATAGGTACACACACTTCAGTCAGGTAAATACACTCTCGACAAGCTACACACACACGCTCTCAGCAGGTACACACACTCTGTCAGCGTACACACCGCTCTCAGACAGGTACACACACCACACTCTCAGTCAGGTACACACACTCTTAGGACAGGTAACACACACTCTCTCAGACATGTTTCCACACACTCTCGCAGGTACACACACACACCACACACACACTTCAGTCAGGTCACACGCTCTCAGACAGGTACCACACTCTCAGTCAGGTTACACACGCTCTCAGACAGGTAACACGCTCTCGTCAGGTACACACACTCTTAGACAGGTACACACACACCTCTCTCATACATGTACACCGCACTCTCAGACAGGTACCCAACACCACACCTCTCAGACAGCACACACACACGCTCTCAGACAGGTACACACCACACGCTCTAGACCGTACAACACGCTCTCAGTCAGGTACACACGCTCTCAGACAGGTACACACGCTCTAAGGACAGGTACACACACACTCTCAGTCAGGTACACACCTCTCCGACAGAGTACACACGCTTCAGTCAGGTAACCACCGCTCTTCAGCCAGGTTCACACGCTCTCAGTCGTACTCACACACCACACACACTCTCCAGACAGGTACACACACTCTCTCAGTCAGGTTACACACACTTCAGACAGGTACAACATCTTCAGTAGGTACACGCTGTCAGACAGGTAACACGCTCTCAAGTCAGGTCCCACACTCTTCAGTCAGGTACACACACACACATCTCAGTCAGGGACACACACTCTCAGGACAGGTACCACACACACTCTCAGTCAGGTTACCCACCACTCCAGTCACGGTACACCCACACACTCTCAGTTCAGGTACACACACTTCTCAGACAGGTACACACCGCTCTCAGGACAGGTACACACGCTCTCAGTCAGGTACACTCGCGGTTCAGACAGGTACACACGCTGACTCAGTCACGGTACCCACACTTCAGTCAGGTTACACACGCTCGCCGTCAGGTACACTCGCTCTTCAGCGGTCTCACGCTCTCAGACGGTACACACGCTCTTTTCAGACAGGACACACACTCTCAGACCGGGTCCACACACACGGTCTCGTCAGGTACACACGCTCTCAGTCAGGTACACACGCTCTCAGACAGGTACACACGTTCTCAGACAGGGATAACCACACGCTCTCAGACAGGTACACACACACGCTCTCAGTCAGGTAACACCGGCTCTCAGTCAGTACACACGCTCTCAGTCAGGTACACACGCTTCGACAGGTACACACGCTCTCAGTCAGGTACACAACACTCAGACAGGTACTCACGCTCTAAGACCAGGTACACTCACTCTCAGACAGGTTACCACACTCTCAGTCAGGTACACACACTCTCAGTCAGGTACACACGCTCTCAGAAGGTACACACGCTCTCAGACAGTTTACACACAACACGCTTCTCAGGTCAGGGAACACACACTCTCAGTGGTACACACGCTTCTCAGTAGGTACCACGCTCTCAGACAGGTTACACCCGCACCAGTAAGGTACACACACACGCTTCCGACAGGTACACACACTCTCAGTCAGGTACACACAACTCTCAGAGGTACACACGGCTCTTTCAGACGGTACACACACTCTCAGACAGGTTGACACACTCTCAGTCAGTTACACATGCTCCTCAGGACAGGTACACACGCTCTCAGACAGGTACACACGCTCCTCAGCCAGGTACACACGCTCTCAGGACAGGTACACACACACGCTCTCAGTCAGGTACACCACACTCTCAGTCAGGTACCACAGCTATCAGACAGGTACACACGCTCTCAGACTGGTTACACACGCTCTCAGTTCACGGTACACTCACGCTCTCAGGGACAGGTACACACACTCTCAGTCAGGTAACCACTCTCAGGACAGGTACACACACTCTCAGACAGGTACCACACTCTCAGTTCAGGTACACAACGCTCTCAGACAGGTACACACGCTCGCAGACTAGGTACACAAACACGCTCTCAGTCAGGTACACACACTCTCAGTCAGTACACACGCTCTCAGACAGGTACACACGCTCTCAGACAAGGTACACACGCTCTCATTCAGGTACAACGCTCTCACGACAGGTACACACAACGCTCTCAGACAGGTACACACACAACGCTCTCAGTCAGGTACACACGCTTCTCAGTCAGGTACCACGCTCTTCAGAAGGTTACACACGCTCCTCAGTACAGGTACACACAAACGCTCTCAGGACAGGTACACACGCTCTCCAGAAGGTTACACACGCTCTCAGACAGCGTAACACTCTCTCAGTGCAGGTCACACACTCTCAGTCAGGTACACACGCTCTCAGACAGGTACACACACACTCTCTCAGACATGTACACACACTCTCAGACAGGTACACACACACACACACACACACACTCTCAGACAGGTACACACACACACTCTCAGACAGGTACACACACTCTCAGATAGGTACACACACTCTCACACAGGTACACACACACACACTCTCAGACAGGTACACACGCTCTCAGACAGGTACACACACACGCGCTCTAAGACAGGTACACATACACTCTCAGACAGGTACACACACACACTCTGACAGGTACACACACTCTCAGACAGGTACACACATTCTCAGACAGGCGCACACAAACACACACACACACACACACGCACACACACACACACACACACACTCTCAGACAGGTACACACACTCTCAGACAGGTACACACACTCTCAGACAGGTACACACACACACTCTCAGACAGGTACACACATTCTCAGACAGGTACACACACACACACACACACACACTCTCAGACAGGTACACACTCTCTCAGTCAGGTACACACACACACACACTCTCAGACAGGTACACACACTCTCAGACAGGTACACACACACACACACACAAACAGACACACACACACTCTCAGACAGGTACACATACACTCTCAGTCAGGTACACACACACACACTCTCAGACAGGTACACACACACTCTCAGACAGGCACACACATACACTCTCAGAGATCTGTTAGTAAAGCTGGGGATTGTGTGTTCAGGAACATGTTGAGTGATGAGGAGTGTGACGACAGGAGGAAGAGCGGCTCGTCTGAAGACAGCTGTGATCTGAACCCTGACAAGCGGTAACACACACCAGCGGTAACACACACCAGCGATAACACACACACCAGAGCTAACACACACACCAGAGGTAACTGTTACGGCCAGCTCGTTTTGACCGTACATAAAGGGATTCAAGTACACTTTAAAAAATGACTTGCAAGAGTTTTTATTAGCTTACAACAAAAGTGCAAACAACTTAGTATAACAAAGTCTAGGGTTCAAAATTATAAAGGGACAAAATCATAATCCAGATGGGGAATAAGAAAAGGTTGGTATGGACTGTAAACAAATATAAACGTCGCAAAACAAGTGACTCCTCCAGAGGCTGCCAATCCCCTGGACGAAGTGGCATTGAGAGGATAGGATCCAAGGTTTTATCCTCTCCATAATCAAATCGAGAGCAGGTAACAGGGGTGTGCAATCTCCCACGCCCTCCTGAAGAACCCCGCCCCCAGCAGGCGAGCAAGGGGAATGCAGGGTCGTAACACCTCCCTACAAAAAAAAAAAAGATTCAGTAACGAATCTAAGACACAAAATAAAGAAAGAAAACAGTTAAGCACTACCCAGAACAAACACAATAAAAGTTTTGGTAATCTAGAGGTACGTCGTCTTCTCTTCATTCTTCAACACCTCTGGGCCCTAGAGATTCAAAGAAAAGAACGGATGATACGAAAATTACGTTACACTCTAGACAGTGCGTCAGCTATAACGTTGTCTTTTCCTCGAATATGTTTGATCTCGAGATGGAAAGGTTGTAAGATAAGACTCCATCGCATGAGTCGCTGATTTCGATTTCTCATCCGATTCAAAAAGACCAAAGGATTATGATCCGTATAGATAATAATCGGTGCAGCAATTGATCCTAGATATATTTCAAAATGTTGAACAGCCAACACTAGAGCAAGAGCTTCTTTCTCAATGGTAGAATATACCTGTTGATGTCGGTTAAGTTTCTTAGAAAAGTAACTTACAGGATGTTGAACCTGGTTCGAGTCCTCCTGCAGGAGAACAGCACCCGTACCACAAGCACTTGCATCGATTGCAAGAATAAAAGGCTTGGTAAAGTTTGGAGCTGTTAAAACAGGGGCACACGCCAACAAAGCCTTGCAATTTTCGAAAGCTTGCTGACAAGGTTCAGTCCACTGGAAAGACAACTTCGGACTCAATAAATCGGTAAGAGGTGAGACTACGCTGGCAAAATTTTCGCAAAAACTCCGATAATATCCCACCATTCCAAGGAACCGTCGCAGTTCACGACGAGTGGTGGGAGCGGGAAAATTACAGATAGCTTCGACCTTAGTCTCAATGGGTCGTACACAACCATTTCCCACTATCTTACCTAAATAGGTAACGGTTGCCTTCGCGAATTCGGACTTAGCGAGATTAACCGTAAGATTAGCTTTGGCTAAACGAGAAAACAGTTCTTTAATCTGGTCAAGATGTTCAGACCAAGATGAACTATACAACACAATGTCGTCAAGATATGCCTCACATCCTGACATTCCATACAGTATACGGTTTACGAGTCGCTGAAAAGTCGCAGGTGCATTTCGAACCCCGAAAGGCATAACCGTATACTGTAGGAAAGTATCGGGCGTAACGAAAGCAGATAATTCCTTCGCCCGACTAGTCAAAGGCACCTGCCAATACCCCTTCAAGAGGTCGAATTTGCTGACATAACTGGCAGAGCCAACATGATCGACGCAATCATCAATTCGAGGTAACGGGAAACAGTCCGGCTTTGTCACAGAGTTAAGTTTTCGATAATCTGTGCAGAAGCGAAATGAGCCATCAGGTTTATTTACTAAAACACAAGGAGAACTCCACGAACTGAAACTAGATTCAGCCAGATTATGAGCAAGCAGATAATTCACCTCTTGTTTCAGCAAATCTCTTTTAATAGGATTGACTCGATAGGCATTCTGTTTAACGGGACATGAGGTTCCTACGTCTATATCATGTTCTATGATAGAGGTGCGACCAGGAACATCAAGGAAAAGAGAAGGAAATGACATCACCAACTCAGTGACATCACTCCTCTCTTTTTCGGTCAGATAAGAGAGATGAGAGGACAGGTTAAAAAGAATCTCAGTTTTTAAGTCGCCCGTCAACTTTTTCTCGAGAAAGAAAACCCTCGTCCTCATCAGCATTTTCCAAAGAATCCCCACTCGCGTTGTGAAAGAGAGGAGATGATTCTGAAAGAGAGTCACAAAGGTTTACCACATTAACAGTAACAGAACGAACAAGAGCCGTATACAATTTCAACAGGTTACTGTGACAAACTTGTACCTTTTTCCTCCGGTCAGGAGTATTCAACAGATAATTGTTATCAGAAAGACGTTTAACTACACTGTAGGGGCCTGTAAATTTAGCTTGAAATGGATTAGCAGGTAGGGACAGCAAAGCGAGTACTTGATCACCCACCTGAAATTCTCTTAACTTAGCTTTCCTGTCAAAGCGTTGTCGCATCTTTAGTTGAGTCCTACTCAACTTCTTTTTAGCGAGAGCTCTTGCCTCATATAATCTACGCCGGAATCCGCTTACATAATCCGAAATGTTTTCAGACAGTTTAGGCAAACGCCACTCCTCAGCTAACACAGCCGTAGGTCCTCCCACTACATGTCCGAACACTAATTCATTCGGGCTAAACCCAAGACTTTCTTGGATTACCTCACGTATCGCTAATAACATCCACGGCAGACCTTCCTCCCAATCCGCATCGAGTTCCACACAATATGACCTTAAAAGGGACTTCAGGGTTTGATGAAACCTCTCAAGGACTCCTTGACTCTGCGGATGATAAGCGCTAGAAATATTGTGGTTTACTCGAAGTTGACGCAGGGCTTTTGAGAACTGTGTGCTTTTGATATGCGTGTGCAGGATCAGTCACGCTCAGACTCACACATTCTGCCGGCACGTGTGTGTTCATTGAGTGCCGAAGTTATGACGTCACTTTGTGCGTATGCGTGTGATGTGGCGTTGTGTGTTCGTTATATCACAGCGTATGCGTGTGACGTTTCGTTGTGTTCGTTAGATCACAGCGTATGCGTGTGACTTGGCGTTGTGTGTTCGCTAGATCACAGCGTATGCGTGTGACTTGGCGTTGTGTGTTCGCTAGATCACAGCGTATGCGTGTGACGTGGCGTTGTGTGTTCGTTATATCACAGCGTATGTGTGTGACGTGGCGTTGTGTGTTCGTTAGATCACAGCGTATGCGTGTGACGTGGCGTTGTGTGTTCGTTAGATCACAGCGTATACGTGCGACGTGGTGTTGTGTGTACGTTAGATCACAGCGTATGCGTGTGACGTGGCGTTGTGTGTTCGTTAGGTCACAGCGTATGAGTGTGACGTGGCGTTGTGTGTTCGTTAGATCAGCGTGTGCGTGGGACGTGGCGTTGCGTGTTCGTTATATCACAGCGTATGCGTGTGACGTGGCGTTGTGTGCTCGTTAGATCAGCGTATGCGTGTGACGTGGCGTTGTGTGTTCGTTATATGACAGCGTATGCGTGTGACTTGGCGTTGTGTGTTCGTTAGGTCACAGCGTATGAGTGTGACGTGGCGTTGTGTGTTCGTTAGATCAGCGTGTGCGTGGGACGTGGCGTTGCGTGTTCGTTATATCACAGCGTATGCGTGTGACGTGGCGTTGTGTGCTCGTTAGATCAGCGTATGCGTGTGACGTGGCGTTGTGTGTTCGTTATATGACAGCGTATGCGTGTGACTTGGCGTTGTGTGTTCGTTAGATCACAGCGTATGCGTGTGACGTGGCGTTGTGTGTTCGTTAGATCACAGCGTATGCGTGTGACGTGGCGTTGTGTGTTCGTTATATCACAGTGTATGTGTGTGACGTGGCGTTGTGTGTTCGTTAGATCACAGCGTATGCGTGTGACGTGGCGTTGTGTGTTCGTTAGATCAGCGTATGCGTGTGATGTGGCTTTGTGTTTTCGTTAGATCAGCGTATGCGTGTGACGTGGCGTTGTGTGTTCGTTAGATCACAGCGTATGCGTGTGACGTTTCGTTGTGTTCGTTAGATCACAGCGTATGCGTGTGACTTGGCGTTGTGTGTTCGCTAGATCACAGCGTATGCGTGTGACTTGGCGTTGTGTGTTCGCTAGATCACAGCGTATGCGTGTGACGTGGCGTTGTGTGTTCGTTATATCACAGCGTATGTGTGTGACGTGGCGTTGTGTGTTCGTTAGATCACAGCGTATGCGTGTGACGTGGCGTTGTGTGTTCGTTAGATCACAGCGTAACCGTGCGACGTGGTGTTGTGTGTACGTTAGATCACAGCGTATGCGTGTGACGTGGCGTTGTGTGTTCGTTAGGTCACAGCGTATGAGTGTGACGTGGCGTTGTGTGTTCGTTAGATCAGCGTGTGCGTGGGACGTGGCGTTGCGTGTTCGTTATATCACAGCGTATGCGTGTGACGTGGCGTTGTGTGCTCGTTAGATCAGCGTATGCGTGTGACGTGGCGTTGTGTGTTCGTTATATGACAGCGTATGCGTGTGACTTGGCGTTGTGTGTTCGTTAGGTCACAGCGTATGAGTGTGACGTGGCGTTGTGTGTTCGTTAGATCAGCGTGTGCGTGGGACGTGGCGTTGCGTGTTCGTTATATCACAGCGTATGCGTGTGACGTGGCGTTGTGTGCTCGTTAGATCAGCGTATGCGTGTGACGTGGCGTTGTGTGTTCGTTATATGACAGCGTATGCGTGTGACTTGGCGTTGTGTGTTCGTTAGATCACAGCGTATGCGTGTGACGTGGCGTTGTGTGTTCGTTAGATCACAGCGTATGCGTGTGACGTGGCGTTGTGTGTTCGTTAGATCACAGTGTATGTGTGTGACGTGGCGTTGTGTGTTCGTTAGATCACAGCGTATGCGTGTGACGTGGCGTTGTGTGTTCGTTAGATCAGCGTATGCGTGTGATGTGGCTTTGTGTTTTCGTTAGATCAGCGTATGCGTGTGACGTGGCGTTGTGTGTTCGTTAGATCACAGCGTATGCGTGTGACGTGGCGTTTTGTGTTCGTTAGATCACAGCGTATGTGTGTGACGCGGCGTTGTGTGTTCGTTAGATCACAGTGTATGCGTGTGCAGTTTTGTGATCGTTAGATCACAGCGTATGCGCGTAACGTGGCGTTGTGTGCTCGTTAGATCACAGCGTATGCGTGTGACGTGGCGTTGTGTGTTCGTTAGATCAGCGTATGCGTGTGATGTGGCGTTGTGTGTTCGTTAGATCACAGCGTATGCGTGTGACGTGGCGTTGTGTGTTTGTTAGATCACAGCGTATGCGTGTGACGTGGCGTTGTGTGTTTGTTAGATCACAGCGTATGCATGTGACGTGGCGTTGTGTGTTTGTTAGATCACAGCGTATGCGTGTGACGTGGCGTGTGTTTGTTAGATCACAGCGTATGCGTGTGACGTGGCGTTTTGTGTTTGTTAGATCACAGCGTATGCGTGTGACGTGGCTTTGTGTGTTCGTTAGATCACAGAGTATGCCTGTGACGTGGCGTTGTGTGTTCGTTAGATCACAACGTATGCGTGCGACGTTGCGTTGTGTGTTCGTTAGATCACAGCGTATGCCTGTGACGTGGCGTTGTGTGTTCGTTTTATCACAGCGTATGCGTGTGACGTGGCGTTTTGTGTTTGTTAGATCACAGCGTATGCGTGTGATGTGGCGTTGTGTGTTCGTTATATCACAGCGTATGCGTGTGACGTGGCGTTGTGTGTTTGTTAGATCACAGCTTATGCGCGTAACGTGGCGTTGTGTGTTCGTTAGATCACAGCGTATGCGTGCGACGTGGCGTTGTGTGTTCGTTAGATCACAACGTATGCGTGCGACGTTGCGTTGTGTGTTCGTTAGATCACAGCGTATGCCTGTGACGTGGCGTTGTGTGTTCGTTTTATCACAGCGTATGCGTGTGACGTGGCGTTTTGTGTTCGGTAGATCACAACGTATGCGTGCGACGTTGCGTTGTGTGTTCGTTAGATCACAGCGTATGCCTGTGACGTGGCGTTGTGTGTTCGTTTTATCACAGCGTATGCGTGTGACGTGGCGTTTTGTGTTCGTTAGATCACAACGTATGCGTGCGACGTTGCGTTGTGTGTTCGTTAGATCACAGCGTATGCCTGTGACGTGGCGTTGTGTGTTCGTTTTATCACAGCGTATGCGTGTGACGTGGCGTTTTGTGTTTGTTAGATCACAGCGTATGCGTGCGACGTGGCGTTGTGTGTTCGTTAGATCACAACGTATGCGTGCGACGTTGCGTTGTGTGTTCGTTAGATCACAGCGTATGCCTGTGACGTGGCGTTGTGTGTTCGTTTTATCACAGCGTATGCGTGTGACGTGGCGTTGTGTGTTTGTTAGATCACAGCGTATGCGTGTGACGTGGCGTTGTGTGTTCGTTTGATCACAGCGTAACCGCGTGACGTGGCGTTGTGTGTTCGTTAGATCACAGCGTATGCGTGACGTGGCGTTGTGTGTTAGTTAGATCACAGCTTATGTGCGTAACGTGGCGTTGTGTGTTCGTTAGATCACAGCGTATGTGTGCGACGTGGCGTTGTGTGTTCGTTAGATCACAACGTATGCGTGCGACGTGGCGTTGTGTGTTCGTTAGATCACAGCGTATGCCTGTGACGTGGCGTTGTGTGTTCATTTTATCACAGCGTATGCGTGTGACGTGGCGTTGTGTGTTCGTTAGATCACAGCCTATGCGTGTGACGTGGCGTTGTGTATTTGTTAGATCACAGCGTATGCGTGCGACGTGGCGTTGTGTGTTCGTTAGATCACAACGTATGCGTGCGACGTTGCGTTGTGTGTTCGTTAGATCACAGCGTATGCCTGTGACGTGGCGTTGTGTGTTCGTTTTATCACAGCGTATGCGTGTGACGTGGCGTTTTGTGTTTGTTAGATCACAGCGTATGCGTGTGACGTGGCATTGTGTGTTCGTTTGATCACAGCGTAACCGCGTGACGTGGCGTTGTGTGTTCGTTAGATCACAGCGTATGTGTGCGACGTGGCGTTGTGTGTTCGTTAGATCACAACGTATGCGTGCGACGTCGCGTTGTGTGTTCGTTAGATCACAGCGTATGCCTGTGACGTGGCGTTGTGTGTTCGTTTTATCACAGCGTATGCGTGTGACGTGGCGTTGTGTGTTCGTTAGATCAGCGTATGCGTGTGACGTGGCGTTGTTTGTTCGTTAGATCAGCGTATAAGTGTGACGTGGCGTTGTGTGTTCATTATATCACAGCGTATGCGCGTGACGTGGCGTTGTTTGTTTGTTAGATCAGCGTATGCGTGTGATGTGGCGTTGTGTGTTCGTTAGATCATAGCGTATGCGTGTGACGTGGCGTTGTGTGTTCGTTAGATCACAGCGTATGCGTGTGATGTGGCGTTGTGTGTTCGTTTTATCACAGCGTATGCGTGTGACGTGGCGTTGTGTGTTTGTTAGATCACAGCTTATGCGCGTAACGTGGCGTTGTGTGTTCGTTAGATCACAGCGTATGCGTGCGACGTGGCGTTGTGTGTTCGTTAGATCACAACGTATGCGTGCGACGTTGCGTTGTGTGTTCGTTAGATCACAGCGTATGCCTGTGACGTGGCGTTGTGTGTTCGTTTTATCACAGCGTATGCGTGTGACGTGGCGTTTTGTGTTTGTTAGATCACAGCGTATGCGTGTGACGTGGCGTTGTGTGTTCGTTTGATCACAGCGTAACCGCGTGACGTGGCGTTGTGTGTTCGTTAGATCACAGCGTATGCGTGTGACGTGGCGTTGTGTGTTAGTTAGATCACAGCGTATGCGTGTGACGTGGCGTTGTGTGTTCGTTTGATCACAGCGTAACCGCGTGACGTGGCGTTGTGTGTTCGTTAGATCACAGCGTATGCGTGTGACGTGGCGTTGTGTGTTAGTTAGATCACAGCTTATGCGCGTAACGTGGCGTTGTGTGTTCGTTAGATCACAGCGTATGTGTGCGACGTGGCGTTGTGTGTTTGTTAGATCACAACGTATGCGTGCGACGTGGCGTTGTGTGTTCGTTAGATCACAGCGTATGCCTGTGACGTGGCGTTGTGTGTTCGTTTTATCACAGCGTATGCGTGTGACGTGGCGTTGTGTGTTCGTTAGATCACAGCCTATGCGTGTGACGTGGCGTTGTGTATTTGTTAGATCACAGCATATGCGTGTGACGTGGCGTTGTGTTCGTTTGATCACAGCGTAACCGCGTGACGTGGCGTTGTGTGTTCGTTAGATCACAGCGTATGCGTGTGACGTGGCGTTGTGTGTTAGTTAGATCACAGCTTATGCGCGTAACGTGGCGTTGTGTGTTCGTTAGATCACAGCGTATGCGTGCGACGTGGCGTTGTGTGTTCGTTAGATCACAGCGTATGCGTGCGACGTGGCGTTGTGTGTTCGTTAGATCACAACGTATGCGTGTGACGTGGCGTTGTGTGTTCGTTAGATCACAGCGTATGCGTGCGACGCGGCGTTGTGTGTTCGTTAGATCACAACGTATGCGTGCGACGTGGCGTTGTGTGTTCGTTAGATCACACCGTATGCGTGCGACGTGGCGTTGTGTGTTCCTTAGATCACAACGTATGCGTGCGACGTGGCGTTGTGTGTTCGTTAGATCACAGCGTATGCGTGTGACGTGGCGTTGTGTGTTTGTTAGATCAGCGTATGCGTGTGATGTGGCTTTGTGTTTTCGTTAGATCAGCGTATGCGTGTGACGTGGCGTTGTGTGTTCGTTAGATCACAGCGTATGCGTGTGACGTGGCGTTTTGTGTTCGTTAGATCACAGCGTATGTGTGTGACGTGGCGTTGTCTGTTCGTTATATCACAGCGTATGCGTGTGACGTGGCGTTGTGTGTTCGTTAGATCAGCGTATGCGTGGGACGTGGGGTTGTCTGTTCGTTATATCACAGCGTATGCGTGTGACGTGGCGTTGTGTGTTCGTTAGATCAGCGTATGCGTGTGATGTGGCGTTGTGTTTTCGTTAGATCACAGCGTATGCGTGTGACGTGGCGTTGTGTGTTTGTTAGATCACAGCGTATGCGTGACGTGACGTTGTGTGTTCGTTAGATCACAGCGTATGCGTGTGACATGGCGTTTTGTGTTCCTTAGATCACAGCGTATGCGTGTGACGTGGCGTTGTGTGTTCGTTAGATCACAGCGTATGCGTGTGACGTGGCGTCGTTTGTTCCTTAGATCACAGCGTATGCGTGTGATGTGGCGTTGTGTGTTCGTTAGATCACAGCGTATGCGTGTGACGTGGCGTCGTTTGTTCCTTAGATCACAGCGTATGCGTGTGACGTGGCGTTGTGTTCATATCACAGCGTATGCGTGTGACGTGGCGTTGTGTGTTCGTTAGATCAGCGTATGTGTGTGACGTGGCGTTGTGTGTTCGTTAGATCATAGCGTATGTGTGTGACGTGGCGTTGTGTGTTCGTTAGATTTCAGCGTATGCGTGTGACGTGGCGTCGTGTGCTCGTTAAATCAGCGTATGCGTGTGATGTGGCGTTGTGTGTTCGTTAGATCACAGCGTGTGTGTGTGACGTGGCGTTGTGTGTTCGTTAGATCACAGCGTATGCGTGTGACGTGGCGTTGTGTGTTCGTTAGATCACAGCGTATGCGTGTGACGTGGCGTTGTGTGTTCGTTTGATCAGCGTATGTGTGTGACGTGGCGTTGTGTGTTCGTTAGATCATAGCGTATGTGTGTGACGTGGCGTTGTGTGTTCGTTAGATTTCAGCGTATGCGTGTGACGTGGCGTTGTGTGTTCGTTAGATCACAGCGTGTGTGTGTGATGTGGCGTTGTGTGTTCGTTAGATTTCAGCGTATGCGTGTGACGTGGCGTTGTGTGTTCGTTAGATCACAGCGTATGCGTTTGACGTGGCGTTGTGTGTCTCTCATTCTTTCCATTTTGCCAGTTCTTCAAAGAGGAAAGAGAGCAAGACAGTGGAGCCCAAAGCCAGACGAAAACCTGGACCGAAGCCCGGCTGGAAGAACAGCGTCAAGTCAGAGCGGTACAGTGACATCACACAGCTCTCTGGAATCCTTGATTTTGATTGGTCAATAGATACATTCTGCAGACAGATTGTTCATAGAGTTGTTCTGATTCTTATACCATATTCTTAAACAATACCTAGTTATGCACGCTAGCTTTGCTTAACGCTGCAGATCAGAGATCAATTCTTCTGCGCGGCTCTGAGCAGTGGTTGCTAGTGGCACAGAAGTTGTCCTGTTGCCACAAGCAACCACTGTTTAGAGCCACGCAGAAGAACGCGTGCGCTAGCAGTGTGTGTGTCCGCTGTTTGCCAGTGTTTCAGACCGGACCGGCCAGTAAACAGCGACATGTCTCGTACGCCACACTGCAACTTCAAGGGGTGGCACAAGTATTAGAAGCTTCAACACGAGTAACTTCAAGCATCTGAAGTCCGTCACCGCAGAACACTAGGGCTACAGATAGCATTAACACTAACACTAATATTCCTGCTCTATAATAACGCTAATGTTCCTGCTCTATAATAACGCTAATATTCCTGCTCTATGATAACGCTAATATTCCCGCTCTATAATAACGCTAATATTCCTGCTCTATGATAACGCTAATATTCCTGCTCTATGATAACGCTAATATTCGCTCTATAACGCTAATATTCGCTCTGATAACGCTAATATATTCCTGCTCTATAATAACGCTAATATTCCTGCTCTATAATAACGCTAATATTCCCGCTCTATAATAACGCTAATATTCCTGCTCTATGATAACGCTAATATTCCCGCTCTATAATAACGCTAATATTCCTGCTCTATGATAACGCTAATATTCCTGCTCTATGATAACGCTAATATTCGCTCTATAACGCTAATATTCGCTCTGATAACGCTAATATATTCCTGCTCTATAATAACGCTAATATTCCTGCTCTATAATAACGCTAATATTCCCGCTCTATAATAACGCTAATATTCCTGCTCTATGATAACGCTAATATTCGCTCTATGATAACGCTAATATTCCTGCTCTATAATAACGCTAATATTCCTGCTCTAAGATAACGCTAATATTCCCGCTCTATGATAACGCTAATATTCCCTCTCTATGATAACGCTAATATTCCCGCTCTATGATAACGCTAATATTCCCGCTCTATGATAACGCTAATATTCCTGCTAATATTCCCGCTCTATGATAACGCTAATATTCCTGCTCTATGATAACGCTAATATTCCCGCTCTATGATAACGCTAATATTCCCGCTCTATGATAACGCTTATATTCCCGCTAATATTCCCGCTCTATGATAACGCTAATATTCCCGCTCTATGATAACTCTAATATTCCCGCTCTATGATAACGCTAATATTCCCGCTCTATGATAACTCTAATATTCCCGCTCTATGATAACTCAACTCTAATATTCCCGCTCTATGATAACGCTTATATTCCCGCTAATATTCCCGCTCTATGATAACGCTAATATTCCCGCTCTATGATAACTCTAATATTCCCGCTCTATGATAACGCTAATATTCCCGCTCTATGATAACTCTAATATTCCCGCTCTATAATAACGCTAATATTCCCGCTCTATGATAACGCTAATATTCCCGCTCTATGATAACGCTAATATTCCCGCTCTATGATAACGCTAATATTTAGTTATGTGTATACCCAGGAATTTAATGTCATTCACCATTTCAACTTCCTCACCGTTTATGTAGAGGGGTGGTGGTGTTGTTTTCTTGACTCTCCTGTATTCTACAACGATCTCGTAATAAACTAACCCTATAGTAACGCTAATATTCCTGCTCTATGATACCGCTAATATTCCCGCTCTATGATAACTCTAATATTCCCGCTCTATAATAACGCTAATATTCCCGCTCTATGATAACGCTAATATTCCCGCTCTATGATAACTCTAATATTCCCGCTCTATAATAACGCTAATATTCCCGCTCTATGATAACGCTAATATTCCCGCTCTATGATAACGCTAATATTCCCGCTCTATGATAACGCTAATATTTAGTTATGTGTATACCCAGGAATTTAATGTCATTCACCATTTCAACTTCCTCACCGTTTATGTAGAGGGGTGGTGGTGTTGTTTTCTTGACTCTCCTGTATTCTACAACGATCTCGTAATAAACTAACCCTATAGTAACGCTAATACTCCTGCTCTATAATAATGCTAATATTCCCGCTCTATGATACCGCTAATATTCCTGCTCTATAATAACGCTAATATTCCCGCTCTATAATAACTCTAATATTCCCGCTCTATGATAACACTAATCACTCCCTCGTTCTTCACTGAATAACTTTTGTAACCATATTTTAAATGTATTTTATTTATAAAGATTACAGTTTTTGTACCTGAAAATCTTAAAACACTGTTTTATTTTTTACCTTCTTGGAATCTAAATCAGCAATCGATGAGAATTTTAATTGATAAGCAGAATCGTAATCGTTAAAATTCAAACGATACCTGACCCAAGCGTCTTCACACTGTTAGGCACTTCTTCCATTGCAGTGGCTAAAGTTAGAGACCGTTAAGCTAGCTGGCTAGCTGACTAGCTGATGTTACTTCACTCGCACTTCACATCCCTGAATATAGCAGAGCACTTTCTAACTGTTTCTGGTGCAGTTCTGAGGGCGAAAGAGCCAGAAGTCAAACGGTTTACATTCCTTTAGCAGATTTACAAGCCACTTGCAGGCAAAAAAAAGAGGAGGCAATAAACAGTAGAAGTGCTAGCAATACCAGACCTCAGGCTGGCACAGGAGGGCTGGCCGGAACGAGAGCAGAGGCTGCTTCTCAGCGGTGCTCGAGTGTGCTGCAGCCGGCCAGCGCTGCGCTGGGGACAGGAGAGGGTGTGCTTCTGTAGACTCGTCTGAACTCGTCTGTGACTGAACTCTGTGTCCCTGCAGAGAGGAGCTGCCCACCATCTACAAGTGTCCTCATCAGGGCTGCACAGCGGTGTACCGAGGAGCCGACGGCATGAAGGTGCGCCGCTCTCCTGAAGCACATGGCCACTGCTGTCACAAGCTCCACTCACTCCACTGTGTGTGTGTGTGTGTGTGTGTGTGTGTGTGTGTGTGTGTGTGTGTGTGTGTGTGTGTGTGTGTGTGTGTCACTGCAGAAACACATCAAGGAGCATCACGAGGAGGTCCGCGAGAGACCTTGTCCACATCCCGGCTGCAACAAGGTCTTCATGATTGACAGATACCTGCAGAGACACGTCAAGCTCATACACACAGGTGACGCCGCCACACTCACACACACACAGGTGACGCCGCCACACTCACACACACACAGGTGACGCCGCCACACTCACACACACACACACACACACACACAGGTGATGCCGCCACACTCACACACACACACACACACACACAGGTGACACCGCCACACTCACACACACACACACACACACACACAGGTGACGCCGCCACACTCACACACACACACACACACACACACAGGTGACACCGCCACACTCACACACACACACACACAGGTGACACCGCCACACTCACACACACACACACACACACACAGGTGACGCCGCCACACTCACACACACACTCACACACACACAGGTGACGCCGCCATACTCACACACACACAGGTGACACCGCCACACTCACACACACACACACACAGAGGTGACGCCGCCACACTCACACACACACACACACAGGTGACACCGCCACACTCACACACACACACACACAGGTGACACCGCCACACTCACACACACACACACACACACACACAGGTGACGCCGCCACACTCACACACACACACACACACACACAGGTGACGCCGCCACACTCACACACACACAGGTGACGCTGCCACACTCACACACACACACACACACACACACACACACAGACACAGGTGACGCCGCCACACTCACACACACACAGGTGACACTGCCACACTCACACACACACACACACACACAGGTGACGCCGCCACACTCTCACACACACACACACAGGTGACACCGCCACACTCTCACACACACACACACACACACACACAGGTGATGCCGCCACACTCACACACACACAGGTGACACCGCCACACACACACACAGGTGACGCCGCCACACTCACACACACACAGGTGACGCCGCCACACTCACACACACACAGGTGACACCGCCACACACACACACACAGGTGACGCCGCCACACTGACCCACACACACACACACACACACACACAGGTGACGGCACCACACTCACACACACACACAGGTGACGCCGCCACACTCACACACAAACAGGTGACGCAGCCACACTCACACACACACACAGACACAGGTGACGCCGCCACACTCACACACACACAGGTGACACTGCCACACTCACACACACACACACACACACACAGGTGACGCCGCCACACTCTCACACACACACACACAGGTGACACCGCCACACTCTCACACACACACACACACACACACACAGGTGATGCCGCCACACTCACACACACACACAGGTGACACCGCCACACACACACACAGGTGACGCCGCCACACTCACACACACACAGGTGATGCCGCCACACTCACACACACACAGGTGACACCGCCACACACACACACACAGGTGACGCCGCCACACTCACACACACACAGGTGACACCGCCACACACACACACACAGGTGACGCCGCCACACTCACACACACACAGGTGACACCGCCACACACACACACACAGGTGACGCCGCCACACTGACACACACACAGGTGACGCCGCCACACTCACACACACAGGTGACGCCGCCACACTGACCCACACACACACACACACACAGGTGACGGCACCACACTCACACACACACACAGGTGACGCCGCCACACTCACACACAAACAGGTGACGCACTCACACACACTCACACACACAGGTGACGCCGCCACACTCACACACACAGGTGACGCCGCCACACTGACCCACACACACACACACACACACACACACACACACACACACACACACACACACACACACACACACACACACACACACACACAGGTGACGGGACCACACTCACACACACACACAGGTGACGCCGCCACACACACACACACACAGGTGACTCCGCCACACTCACACACACACAGGTGACGCCGCCAAACTGACACACACACTGGTGACTCCGCCACACTCACACACACACAGGTGACTCCGCCACACTCACACACACACACAGGTGACGCAGCCACACTCACACACACACTGGTGACGCCGCCACACTGACACACACACAGGTGAAGCCGCCACACTCACACACACACACACAGGTGACGCTGCCACACTCAACACACACACAGGTGACGCCGCCACACTGACACACACACAGGTGACGCCGCCACACTCACACACACTCACACACACAGGTGACGGCACCACACTCACACACACACACACACACAGGTGACACCGCCACACACACACAGGTGAGGTGACGCCGCCACACACACACACAGGTCACGCCGCCACACACGCACAGGTGACGCCGCCACACACACAGGTGTTGCCGCCACACTGACACACACACACACACAGGTGACGCCACCACACTCACACACACACAGGTGACGCTGCCACACTCACACAGGTGACGCCGCCACACACACACAGGTCACGCCGCCACACACGCACAGGTGACACACACACACACACAGGTGACGCCACCACACTCACACACACACAGGTGACGCTGCCACACTGACACACACACAGGTGACGCCACCACACTCACACACACACAGGTGACGCCGCCACACTGACACACACACACACAGGTGACGCCACCACACTCACACACACACAGGTGACACCGCCACACACACACAGGTGACGCCGCCACACACACACACACACAGGTGACGCCGCCACACTCACATACACACACACACGCACAGGTGACGCCGCCACACTCACACACACACAGGTGACACCGCCACACTCACACACACACAGGTGACGCAGCCACACTCACACACACACACAGGTGACGCCGCCACACTCACACACACACAGGTGACACCGCCACACTCACACACACACAGGTGACGCCGCCACACTGACACACACACACACAGGTGACGCCACCACACTCACACACACACAGGTGACGCCGCCACACTGACACACACACACACAGGTGACGCCACCACACTCACACACACACAGGTGACACCGCCACACACACACAGGTGACGCCGCCACACACACACACACACAGGTGACGCCGCCACACTCACATACACACACACACGCACAGGTGACGCCGCCACACTCACACACACACAGGTGACACCGCCACACTCACACACACACAGGTGACGCAGCCACACTCACACACACACAGGTGACGCAGCCACACTCACACACACACAGGTGACACCGCCACACTCACACACACACAGGTGACGCCGCCACACACACACACACACAGGTGACGCCGCCACACTCACATACACACACACACGCACAGGTGACGCCGCCACACTCACACACACACAGGTGACACCGCCACACTCACACACACACAGGTGACGCAGCCACACTCACACACACACACAGGTGACACCGCCACACTCACACACACACAGGTGACGCAGCCACACTCACACACACACAGGTGACGCAGCCACACTCACACACACACAGGTGACGCAGCCACACTCACACACACACAGGTGACGCAGCCACACTCACACACACACAGGTGACGCAGCCACACTCACACACACACAGGTGACGCAGCCACACTCACACACACACAGGTGACGCAGCCACACTCACACACACACAGGTGACGCAGCCACACTCACACACACACAGGTGACGCAGCCACACTCACACACACACAGGTGACGCCGCTGACAGGGTGTGTGTGTGAGGAGCTGAAGTGAGCCGTTGCTCATTGAATAATGCTCATTAAACCCTCCTGTTGTGTTCAAACTCTTCTGTTGCGGGTCAAATAGACTGACCATTTATGAAAAACACTAAATATTCATGTAAAAACATAAACCAACAAAATATGTGAGAAAGTGAATCATTCCCATTAGGGGTGGGGAAAAATCGATTCTTAGATGCATCGCGATGCGGACGTGGACGATTCTGAATCGATTCACAAATGTCAAAAAATCGATGTAGCAATGTTCAGGGAAGAAGGAGGCGGGAACCGGCGAACAATCAAAATATAGTTTATTTAAAATAAAACAAACAAACGAAAATACCGCCAGCAGCCCCTCGCGGACGACTGCTGGCTAAAGTAAAATACAGATACAAAAACAAAACAACTAAAACACAGGCCTGTTCCTCTCTCGATCATCAACGTCGTCGCTCCTCCTTTATGCTTCCGCTCCTCCGTGAGAGATGCGAGACCGGTGTGCTTCACAGGTGTTGCTCATTAGCTATCGCACCACCGGCCTCGCGCCGTTCTCTCACGTCCCTCGGCCGTCCTGTTCGCCACAATCGATTCCCCATCCCCCCCCCCCCCCCCCCCCCCCCCAAAAAAAAGGTATATATTTATAATAACTTAATATTGACGGAACGCGAAAGACGGAACTCTGAAGTGCGGAAGTGCAGTGGCCGGACCGTCTGTGGCGTGCACATAACAGAGACGCGATGGCTGAGCGCGAAATCCAAATACCCTCCTTGTTAGGTTAAAAGCTGACATGTGGAAATATTTTGGCTTCTGCAGTTGAAGGGGGAAAGGAGCTGGACAAGAGCCACCCTAGATGTAAGCTTTGTAGAATAAAACAAACGACGGAAACTCAACAAATATGAGAAGCCATAGGACATGTTTCCAGCCAGAGGAGGAAAAACACTCGGCTGTACCAGTCGTTATAATACTAATTTACTACAAGTGTGCTCCTAGTTCAGGCCAGTGGCGTAGCCACGAGGGGGGCTGGGTGGGCCTAGGCCCCCTCATTTACATGTCGGGCCCCCTCAGATTTCTGATTGCTTAAAAAAAAAAAAAAAAAAAACTTTAGGAGGCAAAATATTTATTTAGTGATTATGTGAATTACACTGCGCAAACCAAAGTAATACTACCCACCGGGTGAAGAAAGGTTGGCTCTCAGTCTCCACAATACATAAAATATTAATTTTATTTTATTTAATTTTTCTAGTTCGCATTTATGAGGAAAAAACAATGTTACGGACGTGTTCTCCATTACGGACGTGAGCGCTCTGAAAGCGGCAAGATGCTTTAAAACTTTCACAGAGACATCAAACAGAAAGGACAAAACCTTTCTTTAACCTGAATTTTCTTTTTGTATTAATTGTATCTTAATTTTAATCAATGTTTCATCAACCAGTTGCCCGGATTTAATAAATAAGAAGTAAATATAGCAGATAAGAAACGGAGGCGCCGGCGCGTGAACTGGAGCTCGTCTCATAAATGAACCGAAACTCAGCATATAAGGTAGCCTACTTGCCTCACATGTCTACTTTTAAACAGAACCATTCAAAACGAAAGAAAACAGACTACAGACTGCTCTCTGCTTATGTAATCCTTACGAAATGTGCATTTCTCTCTGGCGCGTTCACTATAGCCTACTGAAGATCGCGAGTCAGCATCGTCAACTTCATCTTAGCCGACAAAGAAAACACTTGTTTATTAATAAACAATTAAAATATCTCCTTGCTATATTTTACATATTCATAATCATTACTTTTGCCAGTTCTTTGTGACAGCTTTTAGGTGCTTTATTGGCAGCGCCACCCTTACATGTTACACGAGTCGCCACCGCATCACCGCACCCACCAGAGTAGGCCTGTATATACAATTCTGGCTATATACAGTCGTGCTCAGAATTAATGGTACCCCTGGTAAATATGATGAAAAATGGCTGTAAAAAATAATTCTGCATCATTTATCCTTTTGATATTTCATTCAAAAAATTGGCAAAAATCGAACCTTTCATTGAAGTAAAATAATTGACAGTGGAGGGGAAATCACATTATGAAATAAATGTTTTTCTCCAAAACAAGTTGGCCACAATTATTGGTACCCCTAGAATTGTTTACGAGTAAAATATCTCTTAAGTATATTCCCATTCATATTTACCTTTTTTTTGCAAACCAGGGTGACTAGGAACATGAAATTGTCCTAATCGAATCGGGACTTCAATAATCGTAATCGAATCGAATCGGGAAATCAGACAGATTACCCACCCCTAATTCCCATCTATTTTCAGTGGCTTAGGGGTCAATTTGACCCAGATATGTTCTAAATGAGCTTGCGGTGACTATTTGCACAGTGAGGTGAATGTAGAAATAGTATCTAATGTTATTTCTACTACTTCTGCCTCTTTATGTCTGGTTCTCAAACCCCTAATGAGGGTAAAATGTGTCACTTCTCTTCAAACCAACAACGTCCATTCACAGATTTCTTGAAACTAGATAAAGAAACAGTGCATAATCTGGGATGATTCAGAAGACGAGTCTGTTAACGTCTTTCATACGTTCTCGTGTATTTCACTCTGCCGTTTTGAGTGAGTGTTGATTTCTGTCAGATTGCATGGAAACCAACGGCGGTTTCCTCTAAAGTAGTAAAAAATCAGTCTACATCTACAGTCGTGGCCCAAAGTGATGTCCAAAAATTCACCCTTTATTCACATTTTTAACAATGTGTTTTAAGATTTTCTAAACATATTGCGTAGTTGTGCTTGGAGTCAGTTGTTTTATTTGTCATAATAACGTCAATGAAACATTGCTGACATCATTTTTGGACAGAAATTATGAACACATTCACAGACATGGACTGTGTCTGAAAAACAAGAGAGAACCACTGAAAATATTAACGCATTATATTGTACTCAATGTTTACTTTTCCTGTCAAATTTGTTTTTTTATGCATGTTTTTTTTTTCCAAATAATTTTGTCAGATAAACACCTCCACCAATTTTAAAACTCAGCTCGTAACTGCAACAAAAACAGCGTTCACAAAATAGATAATGTTGCAAAATATATATTTATTACAAGGTTCTAGAGGAAAAAATAATGACATAAAATAGACATTCAAACGCTGATCAGTCCAGCCATGGCCACGAGGTAGACGGGACAAACGAGGATCTCTGGAGAGCTGGTAGAGCTGTTCAAATCCACAAGCCATTCCTGAGAAACACAATAACAAGAGAGACGTATGTCAGAGATGATCCGACAGAACGGGGATCTCGCTTGAGAGACCAATCCACTACGAATGTAACCAAATGAGCTAATGCACATTGGCATGCGATAATTTTGCACAGCTGCTCTGCCTTGTTTTTCCACTGAGGAGCCGGACTTGTGACTCGGCCGTACAGTGGAGGTTCAGAAACGTCCATTCACAGACATGGACTGTATCTGAACAGTCCAGTTCACAAGCAGTTCAACACTGACTGGATGCTCTCCTCTGTGAGTCGCGCTGTCTGGTTGATAGAGTCCAACTCCATACCGAGAAAAGAGATCCTCTGCCCAGGGGAGAGTTAGCTCTCTACCCACTTCCTTACCCGCAGTCCCAACAGGCTGAGGTGACGGAGCACCATGTCCCTGTGTTCGTACAACTGATCCCGAGACTGCGCCAGAATCAGCCAGTTGTCGAGATGGTTGAGAAAGCAAACACCACATTCTCTGAGTGGAACACTGGCTGCCTCTGCGACCTTCGTAAAGACGCGAGGGCGACAGGGACAGCCCTAAGGGTAGGACTGTACTAATACGCTCGACCCTTGAACGCAAAATGCAGAAACGGTCGAAGAGGCCGGCCTGGCAGACAGGGCCGTTGAGGAGCCGCACCTTGTCGGGCTCATGCATATTCGCCAGATTCAGCCACAGGTGTCGCTCCTAGACCACCAACGTGGACATCGCCCGTGGGGCCAGGTCCTCCACTGTACGCAGCTCCTGCATAACCCCTGGTTTCGGACCTACCCTTGTGCAATTCCTTGAGCGCTAGACCTGCAGGAGTGGTATGGCATGCAGGGCGGAGGCAGCTTCTCCACAGGCTGAGGAAGCCTTATCCACGAGAACAGATGAGAATGTACACGCTCGGGAGGGTACGCGGATTACCCCGTCAAGAGGTACCGGTCTTGGGACACAGCTGCATCGCCACAGACTGCTCCATCGAGGGTAGTGAGGGAGGAAAAGGCACCAGAACAGTTTTGGGCGTCCCGAAAGGTGTCGTCCATGCTCTGGTAACCCCCTCATGCACTTCCGGAAAGAAAGGCACTGAGAACCAGCACGGGCCGCCCCGGGATACCAATCGTCCAGCCGCGAGGGTTCAGGACACAGTGGAGGGTTCCACTCGAGCCCGACACTTGCGGGCTAGCCGGGAAAGCATAGCCGTGAGCTCTGGGTCTGGCTCGGGCAACGCTGCCACACCCGAAGAGTCTTCATCCCCAGAGGACATTAGCTCACCCTCTGACACAGCGACCAACATCTG
Organism: Meda fulgida; assembly: GCA_030578275.1. NCBI lineage: Eukaryota > Metazoa > Chordata > Actinopteri > Cypriniformes > Leuciscidae > Meda > Meda fulgida. The sequence goes on from CM060640.1 coordinate 1,259,325, forward strand.
ATCATCCGGTAGAGCCCCAAGCGAAACGACTGGCACCCCCGGGGGAGGGCCAGTGCGCTCTCCTGGAAGCTCCACCCTTTTCGAGGTATTGAGTCTCGACCCTAACGCCGGGATGGTCATGTTCCCACAGTGAGAACATGAGTCATCCATGAACGCCACTAGCAATGGCTCATTTAGATACACTTGTAGTGGACTGGTCTCAAGCGAGATTCCCGTTCTGTCGGATCATCTCTGGCGTACGTCGAGAGTGACCGACTGAAGGGGAACAAATCTCCCCACCAGACGTCACTTTTGGCTTTGTTTACTGTATGTGTCAAAAAATTGCATGCACAGTCAAAACCCTAGATGAGAAATATTCACAAGAGTATTTCAAGAGTAAATGGTTTATCTAGTGTTTCAAGCAGTTTGAAAATCCACTGCGGGTCAAACTGAGCCGAACACAACAGGAGGGTTTAAGTTTCACAATGAAATGTCAGAAATAATCTGATTCACATCTCTTTCATATGTGGAGTTGTTTATGATTATGACTCCCGTCTCTAGAGGTGAGGAACTACATCTGTGACCAGTGCGGCCAGACCTTCAAGCAGAGGAAACACCTGTCTGTCCATCAGATGAGGCACTCAGGGGCCAAACCACTGCAGTGAGTGAGTGTGTGTGTGTCCATCAGATGAGGCGCTCAGGGGCCAAACCACTGCAGTGAGTGAGTGTGTGTCCATCAGATGAGGCGCTCAGGGGCCAAACCACTGCAGTGAGTGTATGTGTGTGTGTCCATCAGATGAGGCACTCAGGGGCCAAACCACTGCAGTGAGTGTGTGTGTGTGTGTCCATCAGATGAGGCACTCAGGAGCCAAACCACTGCAGTGAGTGAGTGTGTGTGTCCATCAGATGAGGCACTCAGGGGCTAAACCACTGCAGTGTGTGTGTGTGTGTGTCTGTCCATCAGATGAGGCACTCAGGGGCCAAACCACAGCAGTGAGTGAGTGTGTGTGTGTCCATCAGATGAGGCGCTCAGGGGCCAAACCACTGCAGTGAGTGAGTGTGTGTCCATCAGATGAGGCACTCAGGGGCCAAACCACTGCAGTGTGTGTGTGTGTGTGTGTGTGTGTGTGTCTGTCCATCAGATGAGGCACTCAGGGGCCAAACCACTGCAGTGAGTGTGAGTGAGTGAGTGAGTGAGTGAGTGTGAGTGTGTGTGTGTGTCCATCAGATGAGGCACTCAGGAGCCAAACCACTGCAGTGAGTGAGTGTGTGTGTCCATCAGATGAGGCACTCAGGGGCTAAACCACTGCAGTGTGTGTGTGTGTGTGTGTCTGTCCATCAGATGAGGGACTCAGGGGCCAAACCACTGCAGTGAGTGTAAGTGAGTGAGTGAGTGAGTGAGTGAGTGTGTGTGTGTGTGTGTGTGTGTGTGTCCATCAGATGAGGCGCTCAGGGGCCAAACCACTGCAGTGAGTGAGTGAGTGTGTGTGTGTTCATCAGATGAGGCACTCAGGGCCAAACCACTGCAGTGAGTGAGTGTGTGTGTGTGTGTTCATCAGATGAGGCACTCAGGGCCAAACCACTGCAGTGAGTGAGTGTGTGTGTGTGTGTGTTCATCAGATGAGGCACTCAGGGCCAAACCACTGCAGTGAGTGAGTGAGTGAGTGTGTGTGTCTGTGTGTCTGTCCATCAAATGAGGCACTCAGGGGCCAAACCACTGCAGTGAGTGAGTGTGTGTGTGTGTGTGTCTGTCCATCAGATGAGGCACTCAGGGGCCAAACCACTGCAGTGAGTGAGTGTATGTGTGTGTGTCCATCAGATGAGGCACTCAGGGGTCAAACCACTGCAGTGAGTGAGTGTGTGTGTGTCCATCAGATGAGGCTCTCAGGGGCCAAACCACTGCAGTGAGTGAGTGTGTGTGTGTCCATCAGATGAGGCACTCAGGGGCTAAACCACTGCAGTGTGTGTGTGTGTGTCTGTCCATCAGATGAGGCACTCAGGGGCCAAACCACTGCAGTGAGTGAGTGAGTGAGTGTGTGTGAGTGAGTGTGTGTGTGTGTGTGTGTTTGTGTGTGCATCCAGCGGGAAACTTGACACCCATTCTGCTGGCTTTGGCGCCTGGTCAGACTGGCCAGACCTGAATGACCTCTGTGTTCGAACTGGAGTATCACTGGAGTGGGTGCGGTCTGACTTCTGGGACTGTGAGGGTCTCCGAGGACATCATTACTGACCCCCTGACCTCTGTCAGGGCCACAGCCACATACGGTGGTCACAGCTACACACTAACTCCCACAGGGGCCCGGCCAACTCTGCTGGACCTGCACCAACATCACCAGAAACAACACTGGACAGGCCTGAAACTTCAGGGGAAACTTGCGTGTCTTTCCTCCGCTGATCACTCTGTTTCTCACTCATTTTTTAAGAATACTGCACTCAGTGAGGACATTATGATTTTTACAGTAAAAGCCAGACTACAAGTTCTTCCAACCAGACTCAATCTTTCTATCTGGTTTCCGACAACTCAGGTACCTCAGATCCAGGTCCATCAGATGAGGCGCTCAGGGGCCAAACCACTGCAGTGAGTGAGTGTGTGTGTGTGTTCATCAGATGAGGCGCTCAGGGGCCAAACCACTGCAGTGAGTGAGTGTGTGTGTGTGTTCATCAGATGAGGCGCTCAGGGGCCAAACCACTGCAGTGAGTGAGTGTGTGTGTGTGTTCATCAGATGAGGCACTCAGGGGCCAAACCACCGCAGTGAGTGAGTGTGTGTGTGTGTTCATCAGATGAGGCACTCAGGGGCCAAACCATTGCAGTGAGAGTGTGTGTGTACGTGTTTCAGGTGCTCTGCGTCTCATTCACTGCCGTGTGTGTGTTAGGTGTGAGGTGTGTGGCTTCCAGTGCCGGCAGCGGGCGTCTCTGAAGTATCACATGACGAAGCACAAGGCGGAGGCGGATCTGGAGTTCGCGTGTGTGATCTGCGGGAAACGCTTCGAGAAGGCTCACAATCTGAACGTGCACATGTCTATGGTTCATCCTCTCCTGCAGGGCGGCAGCGTTCCTCCGAAGATTACACACACAGAGACTGACTCACACCCGTCCCACAGCAGCGTGTAGAGAGACACAGACACACACACACACACACACACACACACACACACACTCTCCTCAGGATTCCTCTCAACACACACAGAGCGACTCACAACAATACCACAGCAGCGTGTAGACCAGAGGACACACACAGACACACACACACACACACACACACACACACGTCAGGTCCTGCCAGAAACACTGTTACGGGCCAGCTTGTCACGTGTGTAAATGTCCCATCAGCCCCTGCTCAGGACTCGTACACACGACTCTGAGCTGCTTTAGAACACACACACACCCCAGTCCATCTAACCACACACACACACACCCCAGTCCTTCTGAACACACACACACACACACACACATCCCAGTTCATCTAAACACACACACACACACACATCCCAGTCCATCTAAACACACACACACTCACACACAGACACACACCCCCCAGTCCCGTCAGAGGAAGCTCATTCCCCCAGCAGAGGTCATGCCTGAATAAACCCTCAGCTGCTTTTATTGAGGCACACACTCTGTGTGTAAGGATTGTGCGCACACAGAAACTTGTTTTAAGCTGCTGTCTTGTGAATTTTATAAATAAAAAAAAACCTTTGCTACTGAACTACATTGTTTCAGCTTTTATTGAAGTAATTCAACTTACGGTTTTACCATGAGCCACTGCACAGACGCAGATAATTCACACACACCGTCTCTTCTCTGTAATCACAGCAGATACAATAACCAGTGAAACTACCGTTACTTTTATACTTTCAGTCAGATGCTGTGCTGCAAACATCTTTTTTTTCTAAGGTCAGGAAATACAAAAATACAAAGCAAAAATCAACTCCAGATCTGGAAGACACACCATTAGACATCTTTAATGTTTCAGTGCTGTCGAGAGATCATGACATCATCAGATCTGGTGGGATTTAAAGTCAAAGAACCACCTGACATGAATTATATAAGTTTATGTTGCTGTAGGCGATCGCTCTAGTTTTGGGCAGAGATTCATGTAACAGTTTTACACACTCGCAGGCTGGTTGTCGGTGTCGTGTTGAGCAAGCACAGCGCTCTCTGTAACGCTCTAATCTCAGGGTTTGATCAGAGTTTGTGAAGAGTGAACAGCCAATCGCACGGAGCGTGTGAGATTCACATCTCTGCTGAGGTCGCTACAAAAATATCAGGAATTTAATCATTTGTATAGGCTCACAAAGAGCTTTAAAACAAGCTTAGCCATTTTAAAACCTGAATATTAACTGAAAAAGTAATTGTTTATGTGTAACGCATTAAGGATATAAACTTAATGTGAAATGCATATAGATCCGTCAGCCGCTGCTGTAGTGGGCGTGGCTACACTGTTCTGGCAGCTGATTGGAGGGTTCTGGTTTCCATGAGAGCAGTCAGAGGTCAGGGTTCATCAGGGGTTATTATGCTCAGTCAGTCACATGTGCTGCTGTTGGTCATGTGACGTGTGCGATGACGTGTGCGAGCGCTGCGATGACGTGTGCGAGCGCTGCTGTTGGTCATGTGACGTGTGCGATGACGTGTGCGAGCGCTGCTGTTGGTCATGTGACGTGTGCGAGCGCTGCTGTTGGTCATGTGACGTGTGCGAGCGCTGCTGTTGGTCATGTGACGTGTGCGAGCGCCGCTGAGATCTCTGGGTCCAGCTCCTCGTACTCTGAGCACAGCTGCAGGAGAAAACACAGATATTAGATATTGTCTAATATTGCTTATATTAATCTGGCATCGCTAGCTTTTATCTAAATCGTTATCGCTAGCACAACACGCTATCCCGCTAGCCTGTTAACCTGCCACCCATGCTTGTAAAAGGCGCGAGAGAAAAAAAGATAGAGTCCATTAAATAACTGGTGAGTAGGATCAGTCAACAAACACGGTGAGTGATGTCTTCTCCTGATATTGTCACTTGCACTTCATGTCACATGTTTAGTATAGCCTTCTCTGTCAGCGACGAGGGCTTCACATGTAGGGTTGCTAACTGTCCCGAATTAGCTGGGATGTCCCGATTACTGGGCCTAATTTATTTGTCCCGTTTATTGAGTGCTACGACACCGGTCATCATCCAATCACACGCATCAGACCTGACCAATAAACTATACATTGAGAATTAATTATTCTTTTTGGACAAATATTGTGATTTGCGAAAAGGATCCTCTGCTGTCTGTCTGCTCCCGGTTCGATCCGGTCTCGCGCTAGCGGCTAGCAGCTAATCCCTGTCACTGTCCTGCCGGGTTTTGATTTCTACAAATCAGTTTTGGTGAAATTAAACAACGTGATTATTGTTCATGAGTCCAACATCCAGACACACAAGAACACATGCAATCTACCCGAGGGAATAATGCTGATGTGATTTGCTGCCCAAGAAACATGTCTGATAATTATTAATGTTTTAAAAAAAAAATAAGTCAGGATTATTTGATGAATTGAAGGTTCAAAGGACATTTATCCGAAATAAAAAAAACTTTTGTAACATTATATATGTCTTTATGTCACTTTTGATTCATTTAATACGTCCTTGCTGAATAAAAGTAGGCTATTACTTTCTTTAATTTCTTTAAGTGTATAATGTTACAAAAGCTTTCTATTTCAGATAA
>CM060640.1:1270000-1272500 GCA_030578275.1 Meda fulgida
ACTTGTATGTTAGACCCTATACTGACTAAGCTATTGAAAGAGATGCTTCCAGAGGTCATAGATCCTCTTCTTAATATCATTAATTCGTCTTTGTCTCTAGGATACGTACCAAAAACCTTTAAGCTGGCTATGATTAAACCGCTTGTTAAAGAAACACAACTTGATCCTTCAGAATTAGTCAATTACAGGCCGATCTCAAATCTGCCTTTTCTGTCAAAGATATTAGAAAAAGCAGTATCCTCACAACTGTGTTCCTTTCTTGAAAGAAATGATATCTGCGAGGATTTTCAGTCAGGATTTAGACCGCACCATAGTACTGAGACAGCTCTCATTAGAGTTACAAATGATTTACTTTTATCTTCCGATCGTGGTTCTATCTCTCTATTAGTGTTACTTGATCTTAGTGCTGCATTTGACACAATTGACCACAACATTCTTTTAAATAGACTAGAAAACTATGTTGGCATTAGTGGAATTGCACTAGCATGGTTTAAATCATACTTATCTGACCGTTATCAGTTTGTAGCAGTAAATGAAGAGATGTCTTATCGATCACAAGTTCAGTATGGCGTACCACAAGGCTCAGTACTAGGACCGCTGCTGTTCACTCTGTACATGCTACCATTAGGACATATCATTAGGAAACATGGAATTAGCTTTCATTGTTATGCCGATGATACTCAGCTGTATATTTCTTCAAAACCTAACGAAACCTACCAATTCACAAAATTAACGGAATGCATAGCTGATATAAAAAAATGGATGACTAGTAATTTCCTACAACTTAATTCTGAAAAAACAGAGATTCTAATTATTGAACAAAAAACGTCCACACGTAATAACCTAGAATACTGTCTAACACTAGATGGCTGCTCTGTTAAGTCTTCGTCATCGGTTAGGAACCTGGGTATGCTCTTTGATACCAATCTTTCATTTGAAAGTCACGTGTCTAGTATCTGTAAAACCGCATTTTTCCATCTTAAAAATATATCTAAATTACGCCATATGCTCTCATTAACAAATGCAGAACAATTAGTTAATGCGTTCATGACATCAAGACTATTGTAATGCTCTACTGGGTGGTTGCCCTGCACGCTTAATAAATAAACTACAGCTGGTCCAAAACGCAGCAGCTCGAGTTCTTACCAGAACCAGGAAGTATGACCATATTAGCCCAGTTCTGTCAAAACTGCATTGGCTCCCTATTAAACATCGTATAAATGTTAAAATATTGTTGATTACTTACAAAGCACTTAATGGTTTAGCTCCACAGTGCTTGAGCGAGCTCTTAACGCATTATAGTCCTTCACATTTATTGCGATCTCAAAATTCCGGCTAGTTAATAATACCTAGAATATCAAAATCGACTGCTGGCGGTAGATCCTTTTCCTATTTAGCACCAAAATTTGGAACAGTCTTCCTACCATTGTCAGGGAAGCAGACACACTCTGTCAGTTCAAAGCTAGATTAAAGACATCTTTAATCATCACAGGCCCGGCGCTACGGGCACATTGCTACCGTGTCTAAGACATTGACACTTTATATCTTTATTATAAATCTTTATTAATAATCTATTGTTCTTGAGCGAACTGTTTGTGCAAACTGTGAGATTTTCCCTTGCGAAAATTCCGCTCTCCCTTGCCCTCTTCTCGAGGGACGAGGGACCGACATCTGTTCCAGGCGGTTCGGGTCCCGCTCCCACTGGGGCAGAGCAGAGGCTGTAATCAACAGACATTTCTGTGTGTACAACGTCAAGCGCTGGCCCTCATCAAGCAACCTTGATAGCCACCCTATAATACAGGAGCAGTTCTCTTCTCACTTTTAAGAGTCATTTTGAGATTAAAGCTCTGAACTTCAGACATATATATTCGTATGTCGGCCCTCATGGGGCCCCCTCGAGCCTTGCTTTAAAGGGTTAAAAGCACCTCTGCTGAGTACACTGCCTGTTGGCAATGTTAAATAAGTATAACCAGGCCCACAGAAATATCTGTGAGAGCACCTGGCTTCTGTGGCTAGCCCTGCTAACATCCTCGCTATCAAGTAATTAGGCCTTAACAGGCCTCCTTGAAGGCAGCTCCACAACGAGTTGGACGATTAGCATTGCAAAGGCATTATCACGTTGCAGGCCCCATGGAGCCCCCCCGTCCCAGAGCCTGGTCAATACTTATCAGGTTTGAGCTTAGTGTTCCAGAATCTGAGGATCGCTCTGTATGAACACTTAACTCCCTAAGTCTGGTCGGAAGGTCGAAGGACTCTCACGAGGCCTCCATGTTAGATCAGCCCTAGAGCTGGAGGCGCTCCTCTTATTAGGGTCCCTTTAGAGTGCCCAGTCTCCACAGGGCCTGAAGCACTGTGTAGATCCAGGATTGAGTAGAGTTACTCACCTCGTTCGCAAGGGTTATAAAGCACTATGCTGAGTTCTACTCTCCAGGATGTATCTATCTGCACCCCTCCCTATCGGATACCTCCACAAGTGAGGCAAAATATGTTAGAGACTCTG